>SSNS01000014.1:2031434-2064337 GCA_006937985.1 Aphyosemion australe
TGAGGGAAGGGTGGAGCGTGAGATCGACAGGCGGATTGGTGCTGCATCTGCAGTGATGGGGGCGTTGTACCGGTCTGTCGTGGTGAAGAGAGAGCTGAGTCGAAAGGCGAAGCTCTCAATTTACCGGTTGATCTACGTTCCTACCCTCACCTATGGTCACGAGCTTTGGGTAGTGACCGAAAGAACGAGATCGCGGATACAAGCGGCCGAAATGAGTTTTCTTCGCAGGGTGGCTGGGCTCTCCCTTAGAGATAGGGTGAGGAGCTCGGTCATCCGGGAGGGGCTCGGAGTAGACCCGCTGCTCCTCCACATCGAGAGGAGCCAGTTGAGGTGGCTCGGGCATCTGATTAGGATGCCTCCTGGACGCCTCCCTGGTGAGGTTTTCCGGGCACGTCCAACCGGGAGGAGACCCAAAGGAAGACCCAGGACACGCTGGAGAGATTATGTCTCTCGGCTGGCCTGGGAGCGCCTTGGGATTCCCCCGGAGGAGCTGGCCCAAGTGGCTGGGGAGAGGGAGGTCTGGGCTTCCCTCCTTAAGCTGCTGCCCCCGCGACCCGACTCCGGATAAGTGGGAGAAAATGAATGGATGGATGGATGGAATTTAGAATCAAAATTCTGATGGATCAATCAGAAACTGAGAGTAACAGGATGAAAGAAGGAAATAAAAACAAATAACTTATTTGCTGATATAAGATCTAAATTATCCCACATGGACCACCTTCTGTTTTCTTTCTGGCTCCATGATGTAACAGTGACTGAACAGTGGAATAACGTTGCTTAAAAGATGTACTTTTGGCAGAAAAATGTAGAAGCTTCTCCATTTAAACACTGTTTGGCGCTTCAGTACCAGCAGCTGTATCAGTCACATGACTACTTCCAAAATGATACACACATGGGGTCTCGCCCTATGAGCTAGATACAGTACATGCACCGACGCATCAGTGTTGTTGGACCCATCACTAGTGGAGACCTATGATATTTTTGAATATTCAAGCTCTTTTAGAAACTTTTTGGGTGTCATCTGTTACTAAATCAGACATTTCCGGTTTCCTCTTTGTGGTCAGTTGCAAAACTTTATTCTATAATGTTGAGAAGGACATCCCAGCTGGATGATGAAGGAAATAAGACATTTATTTCTGACATAATATATCCAAATGGAAAACATTGAGATTTAAAAGCTACCAATGAAGATCTGTCTACACATATCCTTTCATTTAGAGGGGACATTGATAAATGATATATTAAATGAAAACGATGTTTTCCATTATGGGTGATTCCAGTACTTCTTTTTTTCCTCACTTTAAATAAGTCTGTCTGCACTCTGAATAATAATATGGCAGACTTGAATTGATTGGGCAGTGCTTTGTTGGTGCTGGGAACCACAGAAATAGCCAGAGGGCTGTTTCATAAAGCCTAGACAGCAGGTTAAGCTGGGATTTCCAGCTATCCTTGCTGAATTCATCTTTGACTCATGAAAGCAGAGCCACATAAGTCAACATGTAGATTTATTCTGTGCAGCTAGCTGCCTGCAGATCAGACTAACAGCAAGGGCTGATTGATCTGTGGCTTATCTGCTCAGTCAACAGTCACTCTGATCAGAAACCAGTGTGCACATTTTTATTTCTTTCACGTTCTTTGTTAGCGTTGATAAAACAGCAACGCATTGCAATTCAGTTAAAGCAGAACCGAGTAACCTTGAGAATGAGAACAAATACAACTTATACATTCCTCCCCGTTTCTGCCTGCAGTAACTCAGCTGTGACTCCAAAGCCAATATTTGCAGGAGGCATTATGCACATGAAGACGAGCATGTGTGCGGAAATTATTTAACATTGGCTGGAAACTATTGCTTCCACCGATTGGTTGTGTTTATTCAGGCATTGGGGATTGTTGCAAAATGTGTAAGAAGCGCTGGATGGAATCAGATGAACCAGATTTTTTTTTTACAGATTATTGGTCCCTTGTTTTAATGTGAAAACACAGAGACCATGTCAGAAAATGTGTAAGTGAAACTTGACTTTTAAGAGCAATGTCGTTGTTGATGAGTCTAGAATGGACACGTTTCCCTGTAAATAACCAATCTGAATGTAAAAGAAGATAAGAGCAAAAGGGAAAAGAACCATCCTGAGAAATCCTACTGATTTTAAAGATAAATAAAACCTTTCCCTTTCTGTAATGCCCGAAAGAACAAGGTCACCAACACAAGCAGGCGAAATGTTTCCTTTGTAGGTTGGCTAGGCTCAGACCTACTCTACCTTTCCTCCAGACTTGTAAGCGGTGCAAATCAGCACAAAAAGCATTCCACATAGCTGGTCCAGTGAAGTCACGAAATCACCGGAGAATTGCAAGATCACGTGTGATTTTGCCAGTTTATGCGAAAGCAAGTGTGGAGAAAGATGGCAGCATGCATCCAAAAAAAATGTGTGGTTTATTTTCTGTTCTCTTTACCTTTTACTACTGACGCGTCACAGGTAATCACATTTTTTTTGCAGCAATCCGGAGTTTTCCTCTTTCAGGAATTATGTATGATTTTTCAGAAATCCGTAAAAGTGATTGTCTTATCATGTGTAAGCAATACGTCTTTTTTTTTGCTAAGCCCGCCCCCTGTCCTGTAAAATCCGTGCAATAGGAAACTGAGCACCGATCAGAACTAACCAATGGTGTTAGACTACCGCTTATGTGCTTCAAATTTAAGGAAGTACCTCGGCTGATGCAGAGTTGATGAACTTTTCACGGACAAGTAAGTCTTTAAAATATAAATATATGAAAACACAACATGACATGAGAATAATACTTGTAAAACAACGTGCTTTAGCTCTGTTTGTCGGCTACAGAAGCACATTCATAAACAAGAAACATGCAGTCGCCATCTTAAATTACTGAGTCGACCCGACTATTGGTGTGATACGCTTGTCAGCCACTAGATGGTGCCATCAGATAAAGGAAATATTCCAGAGAGTTACTTTAAGCTACTAGAAATCTGCACGTGTCTTATTTTGAGAGTAGCCGGAGGTTTTAAATTGCTTAAGTGTTTGACTTCCTGTCTGGCTCAATCTGCTGAGTTTGGCAAGTTTTGGAAGCATAAAATAATAGATTTGAGGTATAAATTTAATGCAGTTACACAACAGTATGCTTCTTGGATGCACTGACTGATAAATTGACTGAAAACAGTCCATGTACATACTCTACGATGAAAAAAAGTACTGGTACGTTGATGGGTCAAATTTAAAAGTGCCAGTACTGCGTACCAGGCATTCCAGCCCACTTAAAGCACTGGTCAGGATGCGCCTGAGGCCCCTGGGTCCACCCTAGATACAATGAAGGCTTTATATCTCAACATTGGTCAGAGAATACCTTGGGATCACTCCATTGAGTCAGTGGAGGTTACTGGGTAAAGAGCGGTTCGAGTCCCCTACGCTGGAGCTGCTGTCCCATGACCCGGAAAAGGCAAAGCAGGTGAAAATGGACAGACCAATGAAACAATTTTCCCATTTATTTTAACAGACCTTCATATTATAGCTGTTTATGAAGTCTGCATATATTATTTAACTTGTTTGCTTTATACTTAAGGCAGCAGTTTAGGCTGGAGAAGGTGCCATTGCTTCCAGCACTTAGAGAAGTTCCCTGAGGGAGATAGCCAATGTGAAACCAGACAATGGGATAGAGCTGAAAATTTAAACATATTAGTTTCTGTCCTGGGGTTTTAGACACCGTTTTACCATAGCTGCTGATGTGGAATCATGTTAATGACTAGTAGTTGCCAGAGAAAAAGGCATTCAGACACATTTTTAAACATTTTCATCCCCACCTCATAAATAATGGGTCATTGTCAGGAGCATGATATCAGTAAAATTCAAGATGCTGATCTTTGCAAAACATGAGATAAACTGATGAAATGTACTTCCATTGATATTCCAAAAAAATGCTTTGCTGTTTACACATTATGAAGGTAGAATAAAATATAGAGTCAAGACAACCTGGCCCTTGTTAAAGCACAGAAATACTTACTGAAACTCTTGTTTCTTTGGCCTAAAGCTAGATCCAAAAAAGTCAGACATGCTGGTTGTTTAGTGAAGCTTTCAGAGGATTTGCTCCACCCAACAGATGTGAAGGTATCTGTGCGTGTGTGTTTGAGTCAGAGTTCACATGAAGAAGCTGCTGAAGGGGCTCAGTGCAGAAGCAGGGGGTGTTGTTAGTTTTAATGTTTTCAGAGATCAAAGTCAGACTCCTGGCTCTAGCAAGTAGATGAGTCCATGACAGGTTTTCAGTGTTGAGACTGACCTGGTAAAAGTTTTGATTTGGAATAAGATGCAGATTATCTCAAAAGCCTTATATCAAGAGACTGCAACTGTGTTTTAACATTTATTTAAACAGGAAGTACCTTGAGATTAAACATCTCTTTATCAAGACTTCCCTGGTTGAGATGAGACAGTATGAAAAGGTTGTAAGCTGAAGAAAAAATGTTCCTCAACATGCATGAAAAAACAAAGTGATCCATGTTTAATTTTAGATGTCATGTGCAATTCCAGCTTATAAAGGCTGGAATTGCATCAGCATTTTTACCTTGATGTCACCAGTTAGTCATTTTAATGGGTCAAAGTTTCAAACTTCAGTAGACCTTCAAATTCTCTCAATGAGGCAAAAGCATTCATCTTTATTGTGACGATAATTTTATGAACAGTGTGCAAAATGAGATTTCAGATTACTGAATTTTAAAAAATCTTGGGGAGTAGGCCTAAGGTGTATGGGAAAGAGTTTTTTTTTCTTTTTTATAACAATTGGAAATTGTTCTTTGAGCCTCTATACATCATATGTAATTTGTTGGGGCTCACAATGGCCAAGGAGCCCTGATAAATGGCCAAAACACAACCCCATAATAAAGCCCTACAATGGAAGGAATTGTCTTCCCCCGAGAGTGGGTTTGGAAGTGTTGAAGAGTGAGTGTTTGCAGTTGGACAAAGACAAGAATCGCTAGCTGTGATCTAGCTGGCATTAATTCATAGTCTGGAAATTCCCAGTAAATCCTGGAACGTGAGTGGTGCTCCAACATTCTTCTTTGTTGTTTTTCTCTCATCCAACAAGTATGTTTGCAGTTGCTCAAGCTAGCGTTTGCAGTTGCTCAAGCTAGCATTACCAGTAGCTCAAGCTAGCATTAGCAGTAGCTCAGGCGAGCATTAGCAGTAGCTCAGGCGAGCATTAGCAGTAGCTCAGGCGAGCATTAGCAGTAGCTCAGGCTAGCATTAGCAGTAGCTCAGTCTAGCATTAGCAGTAGCTCAAGCTAGCATTAGCAGTAGCTCAGTCGAGCATTAATAGCTTGGCCAAGTGTTGTTCTGTGGTTAGCATTACCGCGTTAATGTTTCTATTTTGCCAATGTTGAAGTGGGTTTGGATATGTTTATTTAAGGGAGTGTGCCTATCCTTTTGACATGTTAAATCAGGTTTTCTCAGAACGAACAGTTTCTCCCTCACCTTTACAACATCACTAATTTACATATGAACGCAGGTCGGAGACAGCACAGGCTTTCTGGTATGCTACATTAGACACCCTAAGCTGCCTATATTCAACAGAAACAATGTAAATTTGGTTTTAAATTCTAGGACCACTTCAAAGAGGACCCAATTTCAGGACAACACCCTTTTTTAAAATTATTTTACACAAAATCTGAAGTAAATGTGTACATGCATGGATGGATAACTTGTAAAGTGGCTTGAGAACTCAAGAAGGTGTTGTATAAATACAGGCAATTAATGCCACTTCTACAGTTTGTCAGCAACAGTCAGCCGCGTGAGATTGTAGCTTTAGGAAGCTGGCATTTGATAAAGCTGGACATTATTAAATCTCTCTCTTCACCTGGAGATGTGACCTAGAAGTGCAACAAAGTCTTGACAATGTCTAGTTCCAAAGTAATGAACACAGTAGACATGCTAGTTATTTTGCTGCAGTAGTGATAGAATGAGGTAAATCTGGTGATAGTGTTTTATTTGAGCCGAACTCTTGTAGCATATCAGATTAAAATGCTTTGGATTTACTTAAAGTTGACATTTTAAAGCTGTTTAGAAGTGTTCCTATACAACTCCAATATGATGTAATCTGATGGTATCTGAAGTAATCCAAATAGGTCACCACCAAACCTCACAGTGACCAAGGAATCTATTGGCAATGCTCTGCCACTATAGGCAGGCATAACGATGAATAGGTGGTCATAATAATATGGCTGACTGATGCACATTGCATCAGGTTTTCCCTTATTTGTCTTCCTTTGTGCTGACACACATACGGAAGCCTTCTGTCCTGTTTGAAATAGCTTTGTGGCACCCAATTTGATGTTTTTTTTTTTAACCCAGGCTCTGCTCTTACTGTTGGACAACCTTTTATAAGTGTGACAAAAGACCCATGCCTTCCACGAAGCTTGATCTGTCCTAATAGTGCTTGTCTGGCTTTACAGACGGCTTTGGTCTCTTAGAATACACTCCTCGATTGCAGCTGGCCTTGTAGAGCAACTGCCTTTTCTACTAAGGGCAACATGTCAATACAGTTCTGACAGTGACCAGAATTGTCTCGGTTTTGTAAAAAAGTTGCACAGATACATGAGAAATCTTTGATTTTAACGCAATTTTTTTAGCTCATTAGTGTTACAGTTATTTTATTATATTCTATTATATTTTAAAAGATCATTAGAAGTTTTATAAAGATTCAAAATTTATTGTTTTTATAAAAAGCACAAGATTCATCCAGAAACATATTTTCTAAATGTCTGATTTAATTAAAAAGCAAAATAAAAAAATAGCATTTTTTAATAAAAATTTGCTGTCTCCAGACATTATAGCATCCTTAATAACATTCATGTAAATGTGTCAGTTTTAACTGTTTCACTAGGTTATTTATTCAGAAAAGGTATTTTTTAAAATCTGTAAATCAATTAAGCATTTCATGTCAACTGATTCTGGAATTTTTAACTGATGTCGCCATTGGTTACCATGAAAATAATGCAGCACTTTTTAAAAACATTCTGATTTTGTGACTTATGAGGAGACATTTTCAACCTGCAGAGGATACATCAACATCTTCACAAAAACGGTAAGAAAAAATTGCTTTTTGCACTTTTATACTCCTCTGCCCCTCTGAAGTAGATTTTTGAAACTTTTACTTTCAGAAACTTTGGATTTTAGCAGTTTTGTCATCCAAATTTTTGCTGTTAGTGCATGAAATGTCTTCAGCAGAATCATATTAATATTACAGGTGTAATGGGCTTCCAGTGAGATCTTTAAATGGAAATCAGCAATTTTAAATTATTAAAGTACCGTGTGCATAGCTGCTCATCATGGCTAATTATTTTAATTGCTATTGTGTTTTTTTTTTTAATATTCCAGAGGTGAATCCTGGATAGAGAAGAAGTTTGGCCAACAGGAAAATGTCGTCACAGGAAGAGGTGGGTTGATTCCACTTGTAGAGATGAGATTTTGGTTTGGATAAACATGTTTGTCAAATGCAGCATAGCCATAAACATGAAATCTGATTGCAAGAAACATCTGAAGCATTTGAAAAAATGCAAACAATATTCCAAGTTGTTATTTAATGTTCTACTTATAAATGTGGTATCAGGTACAAAACTGACATGTAGATGTATTACGATAGAACTTAGAGTATCTGCTTTTGTTCAAATGTAAACATGAGTTTGAGAACTGGATTAACAGTTTTTTTTTTCTTTATTTCAAAGACCAAGACCTGCAAAGAAGATAAGGTTGAGAATGAATCCAGTGTCAGACCATTTGGTCAACCTACTGATAGGGCAAAGAAGCTGCACTGCTGTGACCAGTGTGACAAGATCTTTGACAGACCATCAGCATTAAAACGTCACCAGCGGATCCACACAGGAGAAAAGCCATTTCCCTGTGACCAGTGTGAGAAACGTTTTTCTCGGTCAGAACATCTGAAAAGTCACCAGCGGATCCACACAGGAGAAAAGCCATTTCCTTGTGACCAGTGTGAGAAACGTTTTTCTCGGTCAGAACATCTGAAAAGTCACCAGCGCATCCACACAGGAGAAAAGCCATTTCCTTGTGACCAGTGTGGGAAACGTTTTTCTCAGTCAGGGAGTCTGAAAAGTCACCAGCGGATCCACACAGGAGAAAAGCCATTTCCTTGTGACCAGTGTGAGAAACGTTTTTCTCGGTCAGGGCATCTGAAAATTCACCAGCGGATCCACACAGGAGAAAAGCCATTTCCCTGTGACCAGTGTGAGAAACGTTTTTCTCGGTCAGGGGATCTGAAAATTCACCAGCGGATCCACACAGGAGAAAAGCCATTTCCCTGTGACCAGTGTGGGAAATGTTTTTCTCAGTCAGGGAATCTGAAAAATCACCAGCGGATCCACACAAGACAGCAGCAGTAACGTGTGTTACCAGCACAAAGAGAGTTTCCATGTGACCATCAGCATTTTTACCTTGATGTCACCAACAGTTCAAGTCATTTTAATAGGTCAAAGTTTCAAGCCCAAAACAATGTTTCAATAATAATATCCTGCATTCAACTCAATGTGTGAAGTTTTCTTTTAAATGCAAATACACACACGACAATGATTATCTTTGCGTAATGAAACATTCTAAAATTACTGCCTTTAAAAGGTTTTTAATCATTGTTTGATCAAAAAAATAAACTATGGCACCCACTGAATATAAGTTTGAAAGAGGACAGCCCACAGTAACAATGCTACTCTCAGCTGTGTTTGTTCAGGGCATAGACTAAATTAAATATGATCCTTTTACTGTTGAGAACTTTAGCTCCAGTCAGGAAAATTTAAAATGTTTTTCAGAATACTCAGATGTACTTAGTGATTTAATATTTGGTTTGTAAATAATAATAATAATAATAGCTTCACAGAGTTTTTGCACAATCAGACCAACTTCTAATAGCAGCAACTCATAGTTGTCAACAATAAACAAGTCAACAATATCATTATATTAATTCATAAGTGTAATCCAGTGTTTTTGGTCTGTTTTAAGGTAATCAGAATTTGAAAGTTGAGATGCTGTTGATTTGTTTTTTCCAACACATTTGCAGTGGTCTCTAGTATAAATAAATGCCTTGCGAGTTGATCTCTGAGAGGAAAAAAGCTCTGGCACTCCTGTTTCAGGAACAAGAAGTGAGTCACAGCCAAGTTAAGCTGAAGACGGCAGAATTTGGAGTCTTATTTCCTGATATTCTGGCATCTCTCCTAACAGAAACATGACTTTACCAGTGACTCTGTTTGCTTTGCAACCTTGATGTTTTTTCTCCACAAATAACACAAGCCTGAAGGACTTCTACCGTATTGTGGAGCTGCTAATGCTAACGGTTAGCTTCTACTAGCCGAGATGTGCTCTACTCTCTTCTGCGCGCTAAATCAACACAACCTCCCCCGTTGCAAGCTAAAATGTGTGACAATGCAGGGCTGTCAACTCTCGCACATCGAGCATGAGACACACTGATCCCCTTCACATGCTGAGAAGTGAGGATCCTCAGGGAACTGTCATGCTTTATCCGCTACTGCTGCTGCTTCTAAAAGCTTAATGCCACAAAGGAATTTAACACACACTGTGTGTGCGATCGAGATACAGAGGAAGTTTGATTTCTGACGTTAGTTTGTGTATGATCTATCGGTTTGCCATGCTTAAAAAGGTAAACCAAACAACCCTAACTAGATACATCTCCTTACTAGTGGTCACTAGTTTGAGCTACAGCATATGTAAAGAAAAAAAAGGTCTGGAATCGGTCCTTCTCCACAATCTTTCTCAGGGTCCGGTCACCTCTTCTCGTTGTGCAGCGTTTTCTGCCACACTTTTTCCTTCCCACAGACTTCCCACTGAGGTGCCTTGATACAGCACTCTGGGAACAGCCTATTCGTTCAGAAATGTCTTTCTGTGTCTTACCCTCTTGCTTGAGGGTGTCAATGATGGTCTTCTGGACAGCAGTCAGGTCGGCAGTCTTACCCATGATTGCGGTTTTGAGTAATGAACCAGGCTGGGAGTTTTTAAAAGCCTCAGGAATCTTTTGCAGGTGTTTAGAGTTAATTAGTTGATTCAGATGATTAGGTTAATAGCTTATTTAGAGAATCTTTTCATGATATGTTAATTTTTTGAGATAGGAATTTTGGGTTTTCATGAGCTGTATGCAAAAATAAATCAATATTAAAACAATAAACGGCTTGAACTACTTCAGTTTTGTGTAATGAATCTAAAATATATGAAAGTCTAATGTTTATCAGTACATTACAGAAAATAATGAACTTTATCACAATATGCTAATTTTTTGAGAAGGACCTGTACATATGTTTATTGTTACAACCCAGCTTGTGGGACCGCAACATAAGAAGCAGGTCTAGACACATGCTGTAAGTTTAAGAGTATTTTTATTTTAAAATCAGCCCCCAAAAGGCCACGCCAAAAAATGACACACAGGCAATAGATCCCAAAGGTGCTCCCTCTGATCAGTCTCATTGCCTCTGTAGTTGCACCAAGCAGCCTTTTTTGCTGCCCCCACAGGTGCAGCCACTCAAAGCAATTACTGTTTGAACACAGCCAGGCCTATGATGAAGCAGAGGGGCGTTGGCAGAAACATCCGAACCACCAATCAGCTGGTTGCACATGGTTATTTTATGATTTTTGATTTACCAATTTTATAAACTGTAATTAAGAACAAGAATACAAAAACACATTACAGACCTAATGACAACAGGAAAAGCATAAAAACACAACCACCTCAGGCTTTTACTTTTTGTTCAGTCAGATTTTAATAAGCTGTCATTTAAAGTTGTACTGCTGCTCTCCTGATTCTTCTGCCATTGTAACACCTGTACAGAAATCAATCACGGGATTTATAGCTGCGAGGAGACCACAGAGACTACACCGCACCCGTTCTCAAAATCAGGGAAAAGAACGCATTTCAAGACTGCATTCTGAGCATTCTTGGAATTTGGACGGTCTTCGACGCAGCGCTGTGACGTCACTGGTCTTAAAATCCAACCTCATGAGCAAGCAACCCCTGGATTTGGACACAGCCTTTTTTTCTCCCAATGGCAGAACCGTAACATTATCATTACATTTTTTTTATCTGTTTGCTATTTTTATCATTTTATTTTTTGAGTGCTGTGTGGGATTTCTTTTATAAATTTTATTGTTTTATTTATTTTTGCAGCTTAGTTTGATTAAACTTAAAAAAAATCAACTTTACCATAATTTTTTTTTTCAACAGACAACCTCTTTTTCTAAGAGCAAAAAGCCTTAGTGCACATAATTGAAAGAAATTTAAAGCAGCAATCCGGAATTATGTATGATTTTTCTGAAATCCGTAAAAGTGATCATGTAGTGTGATTTGGGCCCAATCCCAATACTCGCACTTGCACCCTTGCACCCTTTAATTGCGCGGTCCCGGCCAGGGGTGCGAATGCATAGGGTGTCCCGATTCCCAAGTGCGGAAGTTGACCACGCCCGTTTTGCACCCTTTATCCGCACTTCACCCAAGTCCGCAGCGATGCGGACTTGGGTGAAGGGTATTACCCACAATCCATTGCTGCGTGGGAATTTTGAGAAGGAGGTGGAGCAATAGGGTCAAGTGCCTTTTCTGAAAACATGTATTTTCAGGTGAAAGAAGTTCATTTTAAGACGATTAATGATATTTATTCATCCTCTGAATGTTTTAGACTAAGATATAAATGTGGACAGCAATTAATTAAAATTTAGTCAAATAATTGTTTGTGTGTTTGAAAGCTGTTAATAAAGATTTTTTAAAAAGCACAAACAGCGACCGGAATCCCAGCATGCGTCGCGGTCAATGACGCTCACTGTCCCGATTTGGCAATTATTTGCACACTTGTGTACTACGCACTCGAAGACTTATTGCGCACTTCCTCTAAACGCACTTCACAGAAGGGTGTAGGGCGCAGTGAGAGTATTGGGATTGGGCCATAATGTAAGCGATACGTCTGTTTTTTTTTTGGTTTTTTTTTTTGCTAAGCCCGCTCCCTGCCCGTAAAATCTGTGCAATAGGAAACTGAGCGCCGAGTAAAACTAACCAATGGCATTAGACATGCTTCAAATTTAAGGAAGTACCTCGGCTGATGCAGAGTTGATGAACTTTTCACAGACAAGTAAGTCTTTAAAATATATATATATGAAAACACAACATGACATGAGAATAATAATTGTAAAACAATGTATTTTAGCTCTGTTTGTTGGCTACAGAAGCACATTCATAAACAAGAAACGTGCAGTCGCCATCTTAAATTATCGAGTCCACCGACTCTTGGTGTGATATGCTTGTCAGCCACTAGATGGTGCCATCAGATAAAAGAAATACTCAGGAGAGCTACTTTAAGTATCAAAAGAATTTGTATGTGTGATAAGGACCCAGCTAGGCCTTCAAAGTTTTGGTCTTTTAAATTATTACATTTTATACAAATGATGTAGATTTCTGAATAAATCAACCTATAAAGGTCATGATGAGTTTCCGTTGACCAGCTCCATGATGGACTGCGCTGACACAGGACCTTCCTTTGTAGAAATGTTTTTCGTTTCTGGTTATGACTAAAATAGTGTCCACAAAACCACTCCTGTCTTCGCCTGGCAATACAGCCATCCAATTTCCTAGTTCATTCTGTTCTTGTGTCCTTTCATCCATAATTAAAATAACAAGCAACTAATTACTTTTGAATAATGTCAGACCAGTCAGGCGGGTTGCACAATCCCTCTTCATAATTAAAGTGCACCCAACAGTTTTGGCAGACATTCCCCTTCTACAGCCACATCACTTTTCATTGTTTCAAGTGAAACAGTGTAAAGGCCAACTCTTTTTGCAAGAACCTTCCGAGTTTCACTAAAGGATGAATGTCAGCTAGTTTTCACCCAGTCTGCAGTGGAGTTTTGTGAGCTTTGGAAATGCAACAACACAGCACTTTTGAACCACCCTGAAGGCAAAAATAACACTGGAGGAGCAAGTTGGAAGTTAAAAAGAAGAGAAAGTATTCTCTTTCGCTAAATGGCAGTAAAAAAAAAAACATGCTATAGTGATAAAAAGAAGGTATAGCGCTGGCACAATGATCCAAAAGTGTGCCTTCTCAGTGGCGACTTTAGAATGAAGAAGAATCCCCAAGTTAGACTTTCTTCTCTTTTCTTTTTTTCTTTAAGAAAAATAGCAAACCAGCAGCTCAGAAAAGACGTGATATTGTGCATAATCTTCTAAAATGACTAAATTAGTTTCAATACCTGCGTGTGGTTTAATGCTTCACGCCACATAATTTAATCCCACTATCGCTTGTCCGTTCTCGAAACAGACCGCTTCACTTTTACTACCCTCCAACAATGCTGCAGCTTTAAAACATTGTTCCCAAAGACCACAGGGAACACTCTCGTGTATGATTGTGCCAGGAAAGGCAATTTATCAGACAATATTGCCTTTGTGTAGCACAGTGGTCCCTTAGCTCTTCCCCAGCAAAGACTATCGAGTATGGACCAAAGGCAGAGAGTGGGGGAGGTCTCCTTACTGATCTTGGGTCTGCCACTATTAATCTTAGCCGGATCCCAGTGCTTTAGTGGACACAGCTACACCGAGCCTAATGGAGGCCTCGTGGCGCAGTGTGTGATCCAACACAACATGTTTATCTCTGTCAGAGTGTGCTGGGTTTAACATTAGAGGAGACCATGGATAAATGGGATCGTGGCACGTTTAGTATGTCTTCTTCTGCTGTTTTCCCATAATTACAACACAACAAATTTAGAATTGACTTTTATTCTCACTCAACGACATCCAATTATCAGCAATTATTTACTGCACTCCAAAAGCAAAATTGAACAATAATGTTTTTGCCTGTTTATGTGTGTGTTAGTGTTGTTTCACTCATTTGACTGTCAGAAATATATCTAAAAAACTAGTGAGCAGAAGGATTTATTGCATGCACATCTAAAACTGATTACAATTTGGAGTATAACCATTTCAAGATGGCCATCAAATCTAACCAACGGTGGTAAAAACAGAAAATGGCTACAACTCAGTCAATTTTACAGATTTTCACCAACAATTTGGTTTGATAAAAGCTACGAGTCACCCTCCTCACATATTCTAAACACTTGCACATGCACGAGCGCAAAATTTCACATGCACGTTTTTCACGTGTCGCTTAGCAGGAGGGAGACGCGCGATTATCCCTTTGTCTCATTGAAAATGAATGGAGGAGAGGCGATGTCGCCTCCTGTGTGTCGAGCCCATTAGACTCATCTTTGCTTGTCATCTAGAATCTTCTGGTGCTGATCCGTAGCTGGCAACAGCCATGAAACTCACGGAACGGGAGTGAGAAAGTAACTTTTTGTTTATTAAAATAGGCTACAGTAACCAAATTTGACCACAGGATGTCATTCTTATTTCATTCTTACCAATTGCACCTTTAATAAACAGTTATAAACAAATTATTTTTTTCACACTCAAATAGAGACTTAAAGCCACATTTTGCAACTTTTACACCTTAAAATAATGTTTTTTGTAAAGTTTTGGTGGTATACTATCATCTATTATGTTCCTTTTCGGAGCTGTGATGGTGTTAGGGGATCCCATGTATGTTTACTGCACTATACAGTTCTTCACCCGACACCGTAAGTACTGACTGTGTGTTGATCTACGGCACTATATGGCAAGTCAAAGGGGTGAAAAAAAAGCACGCGTTCTAAATGAGCATTATGTCTGCCAAAAAAACGTTTTTTTGGCAGACATAATGCTCATTTAGAATGCATGATTTTAGAACGCGTGTTTTTTTGTGGTTTAGAGACTTGAGCAATGGCAGATCCACCAAAGAAAGCTAGAAATCCCTTTTCAGAAGAATCTAGGAAAAGAAAAAGAGAACGTGATAGAGCAAGCGCAAAGACCAGAGTTAATATTGGGCCGTCTTTTCCTCTCTGGAGAGCTCTTTTAGAAAGTACGGCATGAACTACGGACTCTGACCTAGCCGTGCTGCTAATGGCTAGGTAAGTAATAAATTATTTCACCGGGGTTACTGTGTTTGGTCAGGCATAAAGTTGTTATACAGTCCTGATTAAACTATTTATTCAATGTGTGGAGGTGGAAAAGTTTGTTTTCGTTGTTTTGCCTGACATTAGGAATGTAAACATGCCTCTTGTGCCCGAGAGAGAGATTTAATGTTACGACAGTGACGTTACGCAGCAAGCCTCTAGAGGGCGACAGAGACCATATAACTGCAAAGGTCAGGAATGTGGCTTTAAACTGTAAAATGGCAGTGCTTTTGTGTGGAACTTAATAATGAAACACAAACTAGCAAAAGAAAAGTAAGCAAATGAGTGCACTTTATTTAAATTGTCTTTTCCATCTATCAGTAACGTCTTTAAACAGGGAGAAATGCTTTATGATGTTAACAGGCACACATAACAGCACTTGATGGAAAATAAAAATATATTTTAAAAAAAGTTTAGGAAGTCGGCATTCAGTATCAATGTCAGGTTGAAAAACTAAAGAATCCCGTGGGATTGGAGCTAAATGAAATCTTTCACCAGCTGACATTCTCTCTGTGAGAGCATAAACAGCTGTGGGAGAAGTGTCTAAGTGCTTTGCTGTACGATGTCAGCTTTGTTCAAAGAAAGTAGGTTGACTTACGAATGGTGACGGGCAGACAGCTGAATGTTTTCAGGATGAAGAGAGCTTTGTGATGGCAGCTTACAGGAGGTAATTTCAAAATATTAATAGAAATGAATGTAAATATGTTGCTACTTTTGGTTCCACATAAAGCACCACCTCTGTTAAGGTTAGTACTAAATATTTATAATATTTAGAATTTCGTCACACTCCCAAAGTACGGTTCTAAGTGTAAGGCTGTTATAATAAAACGTATTTTAAAAGTAATGTAATACAAAGTTCCTTTACAAATAAAAGGAGATAAATGTAGAAATACTGGTAATGTTGATGTTTCTTTTTCCGTAAGCTCTTATGATAGTAGACTTGTTCACAAACATTTGTGTACCTCTACTTCACACTGGAGGCATCAGTGGTGCAGAATGACAGCAGAGTGGTTTACTAATGAGCTTCGCTGCTAGCAAGTCCACATCGGGAGAGTCTCGGCAGCGGAGCGGCTTCTCTGCCGTCGTCCTCATTGGACTCGCGAGATCACAAAATCCCTCAAGACTTCAAAGGTCACGGTTTGTTTATGCCATCTGTCATTAAACCAAAAAGAAAAAAAAATAAATCTTGTTTGATGTCATATATAATGTTGTGCCTCTCCACTGCCAAGATTAAAGCCATGAAAAACACACCGTTGCACTTCTCAAACAATGCAGGGAGTAAATAAGCCATTAGGTCACACGTATAGACATAATCTACATAGATATGAAATCGCATTTGAAAATTACCAGAGGTTTTACACCGAAACCGTATGTGATTTCCTGTCTAGCCCCATGTTAAAGTAGCTCTCCGGAACATTTATTTTTTTCTAATGGCACCATCTAGTGGCTGACAAGTGTATCGCACCAATAACCGGTAGACTCGATAATTTAAGATGGCGACTGCACTTTTCTTGTTTATGAATGTGCTTCTGTGGCCAACAAACAGAGCTAAAACACGTTGTTTTACAAGTATTATTCTCATTTCATGTTGTGTTTTCATATATTTATATTTTAAAGACTTACTTGTTCATGAAAAGTTCATCAACTCTGCATCAGCCGAGGTACTTCCTGAAATTTGAAGCATGTAAGCGGTAGTCTAACACTATTAGTTAGTTCTGGTCGCCGCTCAGTTTCTTATTTTACGGGGCAGGGGGCGGGCTTAGCAAAAAAACAAAAAAGACGTATCGCTTACATTATATCACACTACATGATAAGACAATCACTTTTACGAATTTCTAAAAAATCATACATAATTCCTGAAAGGGAAAAACTCCGGAAACTCCGGATTGCTGCTTTAACTGCGGAAATTGACACATCCCAGAAGCAGCTCGTGGCAAAAATAGAACTCGATCCTATCTTTAGCAGCGCTTCTGGGACGCGCCTGAAAATTTCCGCGTCGCGGCTGGTTTGAATCACCCCCGCAGACTATAATGGATTCTATTTGAAGCAGTGACGTTCTGCGCCACTGATGCTTCCAGTGTAAAGTAGGGGTGAGTTTTACAATGGGCAAATATTGATTGCTCTATCCCATACAGGTGATTTATATGTTGAGAACTGATTTGGTTAAGGCTAAGGCAAAGAGGTTTTGCTGAAGTACTGCAAAAGAAACCCAGACGTGTTCTAATCAGAATCTGCAGATACATGAATAAATATAAATACTAGAAATGACTTATTTTCATTACTGTATACCAGGGGTTCTCAAATAGATTTGTTCAAGGGCCAGATTTTTTTACAGCAGTCACTGTGAGGGCCAGATGCTCTTCTAAAATAAATAAAAATCTTAAAATGCATTTTAAATATAACGTATATTATATATATATATATATATATATATATATATATATATATATATATATATATATAAAAAGTAGAACATGTATTTTCACTATTATTGATTCAGGAATATTTAGGGGCCAGGTTGAAAGGTCTGGCGGCCCATTTATGGTTCACTGGTGTAGCGAGTTGTGAGAAACATGTTCAGCATCTGTAGGGTCTCAGCTTCGTCATGGGCAGCTCTGCTGCTGCTGAAGATACTAAAACCATAAAGAATCCTAAACTTCCAATATGTTGGATGTTTGTTTTGTATTTGCTGATCATAATAAAACCAACAGGAGGCTGTGGGCTGATAGGATTTAATGACAGCTAGATACCTGATGGATCTCCTTGACTAACCAGCTAACTAACCCGCCCACCTCCTGTTCTTTGGGGACATTTTGATTTTTATTCTCTCCTTATGTCCGTTGTGTCTCTGAGAAGCAGATAAAGCAAACAACCATCTAACTCAAAAACTTTCACCCAGTTTTCTTTAAGTTGAATTTAACATCATTTGAAGTCATCCTGGTTCATGAAACAAAATAAAGTTTAGCAAGAACTTCTACAGGCTGACACATCAGAACAATATTGTTATTATTTCTCTTCAGAGCTCTCGTCTCCTTTGCGCCATCCCCCACCCCCAACTCTTTTCTCATTGGATCTGCACTAATCAAGTATAGGTGATACATTTTGGATTCAAAACGGCGAATTCCGCCGAAAGATGAGGGATTTTCATATCTGATACATCTGCACAAACTTTAAAATTAAAAAATTTTAACTGAAAAAAATAAATCCACCCAAAAGAATAGGGGGGCTTAGGAATATTTTAGGGTTTGCAGAGTCTTGTAGCCAGGGTTCTGACGTTTCTTTAGAGGTGCAGCTATGTTTATTGATATTTGGGGATCCTCAGGCCCAAAGGGTTGGGGGTCGGGTGGGAAGGTCTGGCGGGCCGGATGTGGCCCACGGGCCGCCATTTGCGGATCACTGCTGTATACAGTCACTCGGTCTTATTGTATTTTCTTTGAAGAATATTCTTGCTTATGGAGTGTAGCACTGTAATTACCAAAATAAAGATGCAAAATACGAAGGTATATTGTTCATCTGTCTTGTTCTAATGTTTCTCAGCGTTCTGCTTTCTTATAGTTAGTTTATATGCTTACAGTTGTCAAATGAATACAACTTACAAATGACTGTAGCAGTGCAATTCCATTTTTTGCTTCAGAATAAAAGTGCTCTACCTAAAATAATTAAAAAACGAAAGATGTGGGTGACTACATCAAATACCATGTCAACTCAAGCTAACATGGCCTACAAAACTGAAACATTTTAAATACTATGCATCTGCTTTTGTAAAGCCCAAACTCTTAAGATCATGTTGACATGTAAAAATGAGATCATGGATTCTCTGTGGGACAGCCTTTTATCAATATTTCTCCTTGGAGAGAGAGTGGGAGACAGGAGAGAGAAAGACAAAGTGGGAAATAAGTCCCAGAGAGGATCATTAAACTGTGAAACTCCCTGACCAACTCTTTCTTTCAGTTCTTTGCATCATGACGAATGTTCTGAACATACACTCATGAGCAACGCTCATTGTTCCTTTCAAAATGATGATAAATCTAAACCTTTGTTCGCTGCTCATTGATCACTGGGCTTCAAAGAGAGCTTGAGCGTAATGTATTACTTTATAATTTTGTATGAATAAAACAATAATTGGCTTAAGCTGAGCCATGAAACTAGTTGAGCTGCTTTCACCTCTGACTTTGATCACTCTGGCTACATTTGTCAAACTGCTGCTACTTCTGTGGTAAAATGAACCAACTTTCTGTCATCAGAGATGTCACTTGAAGCAGAAATAGTAGCTGGGACCTCCTCCTGTATTCTGCTGAGTTTGGTAAGGGCCCTGGCATCTTCAAAACATAATGAAATGCATTAAATATCATAAAGAAGGGCTTTAATGTAGTGAATTTAGCTGAATGAACTGGTATTCTCACTGTAAATGCATTATCACTGCAACCTATAACTTAAAGGCGTCCTAAAATTCAAAACCACATTTACTTTGTTGTTGAATACACATGTAGGCAGCTTGGAGTGTCTAAAGTAGCATAACAAAAAGTCTGTGCTGTTTCCAACCTGCTCTGATGTGCAAATTAGTAAAAGTGTAATGGTCACTAGCAACTCTTCTAATTTTACTACTGCCGGTTGTTTTGGAGAACGTCGACTGCTGATGTAATTTCCTACTGAGTTACAACCAATCAGCGTGAGTTAACCAAAGGTTCCGCTCAGTGACTCCATCGGGCCATTCCGAGTACCTACCCCTGATCAGGTACTCAGAAGGTTCTGGAAAACGGCCGTTTGGCCCGGCCCAGTCAAGTGGAGACAAGCGCACGTCGGGAACTTCCGGTAAATTTACCCCGAAGTTCCGATAAAGGAAACGGGGCTATAGTCCCTCCAGCGAGTCCTGGGTCTTTCTTTGGGTCTCTTCCCGGTTGGACGTGCCTGGAAAACCTCACCAGGGAGGCGTCCAGGAGGCATCCTAACCAGATGCCCGAGCCACCTTAGCTGACTCCTCTCGATGTGGAGGAGCAGCGGATCTACTCTGATCCCCTCCTGGATGTCTGAGCTTCTCACCCTATCTCTAAGGGAGAGTCCAGACACCCTGCAAGAAAACTCATTTCGGCCGCTTGTATCCGCAAACTCATTCTTTCAGTTACTACCCAAAGCTCGTGACCATAGGTGAGGGTAGGAACATAAATCGACTGGCAAATCGAGAGCTTCGCTTTCCGGCTCAGCTCTCTTCACCACGACAGACCGGTACAACGCCCCCATCACTGAAGACACAGCACCAATCCGGCTAGCGATCTTGTGCTCCATCTTTCCCTCACTCATGAACAAGACCCCGAGATATTTACCATTTCAACATTGCCAATAAATAAATATACGTGGCAGATGCAATTCTATCTGCAGAACGATGCTTGCAAGCGATATTGCTAACTCTAGCCCAAGCTACTGCTAATGCTAGCTGATGCTACAGCCAATGCTAGCTCTGGCTGTTGCTAACACTAGCCTGAGCTATTGCTAACATTCTTGTTGGATGAGAAGAAAACAATAAAGAAGAATGTCAGACCACACATAACGTTCTAGGTTGTACTGGTAATATCCAGACCTTGACTGAATGCCAGATAGAACCATAACTTGCCTACTGAGTTATCCAGATTCAATGGCTGTACCTAGAGTTTATAGCTTCAGGCAGCATCAGAGCCTTAGTGGTAAACTGGCTAATCAGCACACAGCTCATCTAATATTCATGTCCCAGCCGAGTGGGCGGAGAAACCCGTCTTTCCATCGTGTGGCATTTTAATGGGATCGTATTTGGCCATTTATCAGGGCTCCTGGACCAGTGTGAGCCCCAACAATGTTTCAAATGCCTTATAGAGGCTCAAAGAACAAATGTAAAAAAAAAGTTGTCTTGCCATTTAAGGAGACATATTGCAGTTAATTTACATTCCCCTTCTAACAAACAAGGCAGTGTTTTATTGCAGACTACTTGATTAAATTGCCATACTCATTTTTTCCCTTCAGAATCTGATGGTTTGATCCTTGTCAACTTTTCTCTATCCCACCTTCAGCACTTTGCTTTATTTGCTCAGGTTGAAAGTGATTCTTCTCCTGGGAGCTCAAGCAGGAGCGAGCTGGAATTGTGCTCTGTCAGTAGTTCTTCAGTGTGGAAGATCCCTCTGTAGGCAGAGAAGAAACTCAGCACCAGCATCAAAGTGGAGCAGAAATTGGGTCTGTTTCTACCTGAAGATGCAGGGTTTGCATCTTCCTCCTGCAGGTCCATTAGGATGACCTGGTACACTGATGGTAAACAGACAGAGATTGAGAATAAAAACTAGCTCAAATTTATTTTAAATTAAACAATAAAATGCTTCAGCTGCTCTCAGGTAGAATTTAAGAGACACAGAAATTAAAAAAATGTATAGCTGGTCTTTAACAATGTAAACAGTGGGACATGTGCGCTCCTCCAAACTGAATTAGTGACTTGAACATCAAGTAAAGTAACAGATAAAATTGAGTGGTTGTAGTTTATTCAGAGGTAGGGCTGTTTGTTCAGCACAAGGAAGAAAGGAGGGAGGAAAGAAGAGCTGTACTTTTAACAGCTGGTTTTTCTTCGTAGAAAGCGAGTGTGTCACTTGGAAAAGCTGACTTTCAGAAACTGAAATTTGTGTTTTTGGTCAATCACTGTTAAAATTGCAAACATTCCTCCTTTACCAGCTCAGTGGCCTAGTGGTATGAGTGTCCACTCTGAGACTGGGAGATCGTGGGTTCAAATCCATGGTTGGGTCATACCAAAGGGGACCCAGTGCCTTCCAGCTTGACACTCAGCATTAAGGCGTTCGATTGGGGGGGTTAAACCACCAAATAGTTCCCGAGCGAGGCCGTGTCTGCAGAAGAAATTTCACAAGTGTGTGACAACTAATGGGACTCTAACTTTTTGAATGGGGAAAAAAAAAAAACATTTATTCATGTGGTGCATTCTAATATTGTTACAACCCAGGCCGTCTAGGTGGCCTGGGGCAACAATGAGGACGCATGTTCAAAATGGTAAAAGTAAAAAACATAATTTATTAACAAACAATGGTAAATTAAACACAGAACATAGGATAAACCGGTGGGAAAACAGCTCAACACAAACAGCTAAGGAGTTATTAGCAAACCTCACTAACTGGTTTCACATCTTTGGGGACACTACCCCAAAGTGAATGACACATTAAGTAGACATCACATTACCTCCATGCAGGTTAACTCAGTGAAACCCAATAGTCTGCACTTGACAGACATGTTTAAATTCAAAATACCCAAAAGGGTTAACACACAGTTTAGCTAAAACCTTAAACTCGCTGAGACAATCTGTTAAAATCAAGAAACCACAGACAGACCATAAACACCACCAGGAAGACAACAGGACAGAGCTCCTTCCTGTCCTGCTGCTCCTAGAAATTGAAGACAGTCTGGCTTTATATAGCAGAGCCAAGCCTGATTACAAGCAAGGACAGCTGGTTCTGCTGAGGTGAGGGTAATCAAGGAGAGCAGTGCCAGGTGCTGCAGCTCTGCTTCCTTACACACAGGAAGGAAAACAGAGAAGGTTAAAAATGACAAAACTCTAAAGCCAAGGGCCGTAACAAATATGTATAAAACACATAGATCGGATCTTTTGAAATGGGTCTTTTTGGAAAATAAAAATCTTACCTGCTGGCAATGGTTCATCAAACCTTTTCAATTTTATAAAAGTAGGGTTTAACAGTTTCAAATTTCCCTTCTGGCATCTTAAAAAAACTCATCCCAAAAATGTCATAACAGTTTGTTATAACACTGTTTTAAATGGAATGACGTTAAAGGGGACATATTACGCAAAACTCACCTTTTGCACCTCTACTGTCTCTAGGAACACTCCAAACATGAAAAAAAAACATTCATTATCTGTCAGTGTTTGGTTTTAGGAATTTTGTGCCTAAAACTAGCCGTTTCAAAAAGTCCCAGTTTGTGATGTCACAAACAGGGAAAATGCCATATAATCCCGTTAAGCAGAAGCTCTACTCAGAGCTCCTCTTGGATATTGGAGCTTCTCAGCTTATAGCAGACAATCAGGGGAGGGGTGGGCGTGGTACTGAAATAGTCAAGAATAAAATTGCTGAAACCGCTTTATGTAAGAGGGACTTTATGCAAAGAATATTCTAAACATGATTTGTTTTGACCATAGACCTATTAAGAAAAAGATTCATAATATGTTTCCTTTGTAGAATTTAAAAATATAAATAAAAATGACAAATTGCATAAATATTTTGACAGAAATATGGTGTTGATGTCTAACTAGGGAGTTGTGGTAACTCCAAAGTGTTTGCTAATGTTTCAAAGCACTTAACACCATGGAACTGTCCTTTGATTGAGTTTCTGGAGGAAAGTAAAAGCTCTGCAGCTGTCTCCTAAATATAAACAAGTTTTTATTGCTATGTCATACCTCCATCAACTAAAAGACCTGCCTCACAGGCGATTGTAAACAGATTATGAAGGCTGTAAACATTACGAGGGTAGCAACAGCACACAGGTTACCTTTACAAGAAGTGTCCAAGCCATGTCGAGAAAATCTCTGCCTCATTAAAGCCGGTGAAATCCATGGTCATTTATTCTCTAATTAAAAGGCAAACCCGAAAGGCTCGCCCCCTCTGCTTGTATTAAAAGCCTTTTATAACACAGCTCAGCATGTTTAATTCACGGCATATTTCAGTGTCAAAAGATGCATTGCACAGCCATGAAATATTGAGAAGGCCCCTTGAGGGAAAGATCTCGAGCCCGCTCTCTCAAAAAGATCAAAAAACGCCAGATGACACATCAGCGCACATCCAGGGCAGTGGTGAAGCTTCTTGATCCTCTTTTCTCATGCTGCAACAACGCATTTCATCAACCGAGCATGACCGGCATGGATGTTGGATCAAAACGGAAGCAAAGGTATAAAAGGAACGTCCACAACAAAGTGGTCACATGGGCGTCTATACTCCTAAAGCCACATGTACGTGGATTACACTAACCTATGTTTGAATTCACATGTCATCACCTTTATTTGAGGTAGAATTACTGTAATAATATGCCAGGATATTCCACAGCCCTACACAAAAAAGCTTTTTTAAAAGATGAAACAAGTCAAGCCCAACACGATGCTGGTTGATTGATTTTACCCCAGCAGAGAACACCATTTTTATTTTATTTCTTGTCATTTTAAATGCTTTTTTATTCTGCTTTTGAAATTAACCATTTTAATACGTTCTTACTGGAATTTAAAAGCAGTGGTGCTCCCAAGGGGTGGCCAGGGGTGGCCATGCCCCCCCACTAGAAAATCGCTGGCCCCCCAGGGAAGACCAGTATTAATAAATCATATTAATGCTCACTCAATCCATAAATTTACACATCAACACATAAATGTAAAACCCAATACAAAAATTACACAATTAATGAGTAAAGACATAATCAGAATTTAAAAAAAATGTATAAATGTTTCTGCTGCTCACCATTTTCAAAAAAGTAAATCTCCATAGTTTTTTGTGAAGACAGCAACAGGCAAATTAAAAAAAAATTTGAACTAAAATTTGAAATAACATTTAAAATAACTGAAATGTATTTTTCTGAAGTGTTTTGGATGAATATTGTTTTATAATAAAAAAGAATAAAGGCCACAGGATAAACTCTCACAGAGTTACCACAAGGACCAATTTGGTGTGCCACCCCAAAATCCTCATCTGGCCACCCTGATCAAAATTTTCTGGGGGCACCTCTGTTTAAAAGCAAAGTTCATTGATTCAATCTTTTAAAAAGATCTTTCCAAATCAGCAATCAGGCATCCTTGAGAGAGATGAGAACAGAGGATATTAGATCTTAGGTTTCCAAATGAAAAGAACATCAAAACGTCATGCATGATAAGAAAGCTGTTAGACATGAAGTTGAAAGATTCATCTTCATCTTTTCACATCACCTTTAGCAACATTTTTCCAGCAAAAATTTTCCAGCAAAAGCAATGAATGTAGCAACTTTTAGGAGAATCTTCAGCTTTTTATAGCTGCTGATTTTGTTTCCTGGGGGCAGGATCTAGCTGCTCTGTTGTGTTTTATCGAGCGAATGAAAAGAATCAGCCAGGCTTCTTTCACTGCAGCGCTACAGGTGTTAGGCTGAGTTTTGCTAAAGAGAGAGGCTGATGCTCACTCCAGATCTACGTAGTGCAAATACAAAACAGAGGAGGAAGTAAACTCACTGGAAATAGTTGACATTTTCTGGCACTTCTAATTTCCCCCTGATTATTTCTGCATATTTAAAACAAATGCCAACTGAAAATAATTGTCTTTTTTGTCAAATAAATCAGAACTCTTTTAATCCTGAGAATTTTACAGCAATAATTATACTTAAGCATAACTCAAAATTCAGGTATGTGAATTTGTAAATTGTTTTGCAGCTTTGGTCCAGACTGCAGCAACCTTTGAATATTTATAATGTCAGTTATTATCATCTTAAACCATGATGCATTATTCTCAAATCAGTTAAAAGTGTGTAAAAATGTTATTTCTTTATTGTTTTTGATACGTATTCTCCAAATTCCGGATTTTGGAAGCTTTTGCTCACCATAAAAAATACAGAACTGACATTCTTTCAAAATAAAAGCCTAAAGGTTAATCAAAATCACCTGTTTAATTTATCATTTGCACAAAAAATAAGTAAAATTAACAGAATATCAATTTATTAATTTGTCTGCAGTATTTCACATTGAAAATACACATTTCTATATAATACCCAAAGTATAGAAATGGTCAAACTTCTCATCACAATAAAAGCTGAGAAGTGAAATCTGTTCTAAAAACAGAAAATTTAAATTTTAAAAATACATTTTTATAATTTTTAGAGATGTGGTGCAATATAATATTGATTTTTTAATCTAATAATCATCCAAAATAAAATACACAGATTCAATAAAATACACAGAGACAGATCTGAAAGCACAAATATTTTTACCATATTGTTTAATCAAACAGGTAGATCATCATAAATAAAATATTTGACATAATTTCAAATGTGGTCAAAGAAATTCCCCTCTTGTTCCAGCTAAGTGATTTCACCACTGCTGTGTTTGATCCATTTTACCTCATGTAATCTCTAGAGTTGATTAATTTAAAAGATAGCTCTCTGGCTGGAGCTAATCTCAAAATGTTCTGCTCTTTTCACAGAAACAAACTGATTTAAAAGCTTGCTTCCCAGAAATCCCCTCTGAAACCATGTGTGAAATTGTTTTCAGTCCAGCCTCTGCAAATTGATGGTTAGTAAAAATCTGCTTGCATAAATCTGTCCTAACCATGACTGAGATGTTAAAATAAAAGGAAATAAAAAGGGGTAATGGCCAAATTCAATGTGGCATAACAGAACATAGAAGAATTTTAAGTTTAAAGGGAAAAATGTTATTAAATGAAGGGAAATCCTGTTTTCAGTCATGTCCGCAACTTTTACAAATAGGTTTGAAGTTATGAGGGCAGAAGGAACCTTATGAAATCCTGCAATAAAGGTCAGGAAAGCTTTTTGTACAGCTTTATGTTTTAGTCATTTCCCCTTGAGCCAAATGAAGAAGGAGAATGTAGTGTCAGAGCTTTCCTAAACATAATAGAATATTTATAAAAGGCACCTGCTCAAATAGAAATAGACCTGAACTCATGGCAGTACAGCAACAGGGTGTGCAGGATGCACATCGGATAAAAGCTGCATCTGTGTGTGCATGTAAATGTGTTTGTGCAGGTGTGTGTGTGCGTGTGTGTGTGCACATGTGAATGTGTGTGTTCATGTGTGCATGTGAATGTGTGTGTGCATGTGAATGTTTGTGTGCATGTGAATGTGAATGTGTGCATGCATGTGAATGTGTGTGTGCACGTGTGCATGTGTGTGTATGCATGCAAATGTGTGCATGTGAATGTGTGTGTGCACATGTACATGTGAATGTGTGTGTGCACCTGTGCATGTGAATGTGTGTGTATCTGCATGTGAGTGTGTGAGCATGTGTGCATGTGAATGTGTGTGCACGTGTGCATGTGAATGTGTGTGTGCACGTGTGAATGTGTGTGTATGTGCATGTTTAAGTGTGTGTGCATGTGTGCCTGCGTTAGTGTAACCTTGTGTGTGTTTGCAGATTCTGACGTGAACTGTCCCTGGTCCTGAAACGACCTTCATTAGCATAATCAGACATGACTTTACTACCAGAATGCTGCTTTTATGGAAGTAAATATGGAGGCTACATGCCAGCATGTGTGTATTAGACACAAAGTGGTCGTTCAATCACAGTTGACAAATTTTTATTTTTAGGAAATAAGGAAAAGAAACTTGTTTTGTCCATTGTTCACATTTGATGATACTTCCTGCCAGCTTAAGTGCAGAATTGTGATCTTGCACACTTCTGTGACATAAAGGATGAAATGTCACAATTAAAACTAAAGTTGCTTCAAAAAAAGATGCATTGCAATTAATTTGAGAGAAGTAACACAAGAACATGGCTCTGAAACTTCAACAGGAAACTGAGAACCCTTGTAAATGGTTAAAGGTCCTATGGGATATTCATAGAAATCATGGTAAAAATTGCGACTCTTTAGCGCCATGCAGTTCAGAGTAAGTACTGCAGATACGGTGGCCCACTCAAAAAGGCAACAACTCCAGCTTCACTCCAGCCATCTGGTTCGTTTTTTTATAAAAAGCATGAGATTGATTTATTTCCAATCTCTGTAGCCTAACCCACACAAAGCATATAACTACTCCACCAGTTAAAAAACATTTTTAATGACTGTTCAGTCTTAATGCATAATGCCACACGCACACCCCCCTCCCCCCGACGAGACGACGCGCGCGCACACACACACACACCCCGCGACGAGGCGGCATCCATTCGTTTTCTGTCAATGTTTTAGGAATTATGTGCCTAAAATAAGTGGTTTTGAAAAGTCCCTGTTAGTGATGTCACAAACGAGGAAATTAGCATAGAACCTCTGGAGTGTGTGTGTGCATGTGTGTGTGTGTACATGCAACAGAGGAACTGTCATTTCGAGATACTCTGATTGAGAAGAAATTAGATATTTGATGCAAATAGATCCAAAACTGTAGTAATTCCTAAAAATCCATTCTTTCTAACATATTTCATAAGATAGGTTCTAGACTCCTTTCATGCAGAACACATACCCTTTAAAGTCACCTCCTTTGGCCTGAAGTTATCTGACATGTAGTGTGTAGAGGGACAAAACACCTCTAATTTTGGAGTCGGATGGGCCGGGGCTATGGTATCTGACCTGGCCTTGTAGAGACTGCTGATTGTTCCAGCAGCTTTAAATCAGCATGGCACTGCCCCTGAGGGAGGTGACACACACTGTCTTCCTCAAAGGCCACAAACAGGTGAGGAGACTTTTTTTGGCTCTGGCCAGAGGGTGTCTGCCTTCTGAAACGTAAGCAGCCATGTAACGACCCAATGTGCTGACTCTGTATCTGCAAACACATATACACTCACTATACTCGCTGTCTGCTTATTGTGTAGGTACAAGCACACACACAAACAGAGACACACACACGTATGCACGCACCTGGAATGAGTCAGCTTGAATATTTACAAGACCAAGCTGAGAAAGGACAAACTATACCTCAGGTGTGTGTCATGGCAGCTAATGAGGAGCTCAGAACAAAATACGGCCACCTCTCACATTTATCCCCATGCAGAATCACAAATGTCTTAGTTTGAACATATATATTTGTTCAGATGTCAAATGTAAATCCTGGATGTGACTTCATATTATTAAAAAATACATCTGTTGTTGTCTGTCCACTTGTCCTCTAGGTGGATAAAAAACCTATCCAACATCTTACTCAACAAATGGGATCCTTGATTTTTTTTTTTCTTGATTGGGTGTGCCCGTGTGTGTTCACCCTTTCACCTGCATTTTTCTGTAACTGTAACATGAACTTGCATATATAAATATACATAAAAATATAATTTATTAAAGAGCCTTCATTAGCATGCATGCAAAAATCGAGATGTTTCTCACTGAATTGAAAAGTTGAAGCTAAAATACAAATTGTCTTTGTTCACTGAAGGGTAACGCGTTTATTTGCCTGAAGGCACTTTTTAAATTCTAATTTTATTATTGGTAAAACTTGTACTTTTGTTGTTTGCTTAATTTTGCTTTTGACAATACCTTTGATGCCTATAAGCAAAATCCCTATCTGTGTTTTTGCATTGAAGCCAACCTGGAGTTCTTCTGTTCCTCTGAGAGTTATCGTGTTCTCTGACTGGAGAAAACTCTGCTTTTCTTTTCTTTTTCCCCTGATAAACGATTTAGGACTCACAAGGAAAATGAGGACAATTTAAAGGATACAAAGACAAAAGTGTATTTTCAGTGGCAAGCTTCGAGATTGCAGCCTGTGAAAGAAATGGCTTGATATTCTACCAAATCTGTGCCACTTGCTTGATAGTTGCAGGGTCATGCAGCTGCAGCTCCATGGGTTTGTCCTTTTAGAATTCTTTGGGTTTTGTGTGAACCCATCACCTTTACACAATCATGGCCTGAACTGTGAGTTTTGTAGGAGTCCCACTTCTACAACCATGATCCCCCACAACGTCCGCTCTAATGATCTCCATTCACCTTCAGCAGGACATCCATAAGGAGGTGTCGATGCGGAGGAATGGGCTCAGGTTCAATTTGGCCCCGGCTCAACGCCCGTTTTACTCAGCTGTCCTACAGCGCCCCGTGGAACAACAGCCTGTGTCATTTGGAGGAAAACCAGTACAAAGATAACCCAAAAGGTGATAAACCGGTCTTTGAAAAGAAAGCTTGTATCCAAGGAAATGAGGTGGAGGCATTTGTGGAAATATGCGACAAATTGGAATAAAAAGGGAAAGCAGAAAAGTGTGACTAGAAAGATGTGGCTTCACCTGCATGTAAGGCTAACATGGTTCTCATTTGCTTTCCTTCACCCCCTTCATTAGCTTCATTAGCACATTAGCTCCAAATCCGAGGGCTTTGTATTCTTTGTCGTATTTTCTCGTCTGTATCTGCCGGTTTTCATCCGCTGCACCCTCATCCATTAGCTTGGTGCACCAGTGTGTTTATAGGCTGCTTCTTCTGCTGGGTCTGAGCACTGCTGCCACCTAGTGACTGGAGGCTGGTTTAGCATTCATGCATGAAAAAATACACAAAAACAATAGCCTGGCAAGCAGAGGTGGGAAGTTACGAAGTACAAATACTTCGTTACTGTACTTAAGTAGTTTTTTTAGGTATCTGTACTTTACTTGAGTATTTTTTTTTCTGACAACTTTTTACTTTTACTCCCTACATTTGAGCACAAATATCTGTACTTTCTACTCCTTACATTTTCAAAATGGTCTCGTTACTTCGACACATTCCTCACGTACTGCACGTACTACGCAAATTACACGTATATCGATTACGTCACGGTTACGTAAAGGCGGAAACAAAACAGAAGGAAAATCAACGGTTCGGCTAGAAGGCGTCCGGTGGGAGCACGGTTTGAGATACAGAACGACACTAAAAACATGGATGAAGACGGCAGCCTGAGAAATGCTGCAGATTTGGAGGAGCGATGCATTCATCATCCTTGGCCTTATTTAAAAGAACTTTTTAATGTTGTTGGCTCCAAGAGCGATTCGTGGCGAATGCGCTGTGTTTTGTGCCAGCCTAAAAACCACGAGCTTCTGGCATTGAAGAATTCACCATCAAACCGGAAAAACACATACAGGTAAGCGTGATGTTTTTTTTAGCTGCTGCTGAGCTTTGATGTTTTTAGGGCCACATTGGAAACAGGTGTTTTACGTGGTTCAGAAGCCTCATGGCCCGAGGGTAAAAACTTTATTGCAGGCCAGAGGGGGGAAGGGAGGGGCGTGGAGAGTTGTTTTACAGGTAGACCTTTTGTGTCGCAATGGGGTTTGGGCGAATCGGTTGGAGGTGTGAATGGCTGTTTTTAAATAGAGGATGAGTGTTGAAACGTTTTCAAGATAACAAATGAAATCAAATTACCTTCATTTCAAACTCTATGGATTAAAATGTCCTGGATGACTGAGAAGCTAAACAAATGTATTTTTGTCTTTTGACAGGTTCTCTCCTGCTGAGACAGCCTTTCTGAAAGAATAGCAAAGACGATGAGTCCTTTTGCAAAGGCAGTCGATGTTCTTCAGGGAGAGGCCAGTGTGCAAATGGGATGGCTGATACCCACAATAACACTACTCAAGAAAAAGCTTCAGCACCTTCCTCCAAGTTCTGCGGGCCTTTGATAGATGCTCTTCAAGGAGGACTTGATAAGCGTTTCAAACAGATGCTTGCTGATCCAGAGCTGATTGCTGCAGCTATTCTTGTCCCCAAGTTCAGGACATGTTGGACAAGTGAAAACGGTACCCTGAATCTCGGTGAGAGTTAAGAGTTTTTTCTGTGAATTATCCAGAAAATATTGGATGAATGATTTTCCTACAATAACAAGAGAAAATCACATTTAATTTTTGCAAAAATGAAAAACTGATGTGTTACATGATGATTTAACCCATTAATTATTGTGGAATATATTATGAATTACAACAAAAGTAAATGATCAGGTCCCTGTGACTTCATGTGATTAGTTCAAACCTAGATGATGAAATTCAGAATGTAAACCTGTTTTTTATACTTTAATTGGTTTGCAACAAGTTAGCTGTTATTTAAATTGAGGTGATGAATTTGGTGGTAAATTATCTAATCTTTTTTATTTTGTCTTTCATAGGTCTTGGTTTCATCAAAAGTCATCTGTAGGTGCAACCCGTGGTGCATCCAGGTGACACATCATTTTCTTCAGAGGAGGAGGACTTCTTTTGCACCATCAGGCAGGGCAATGTTCAGGAAAACTCCAAGCAGCTGGAGTCCTACCTGGCCTGTCCATCAGATTCTATGGATGTATTGAAATCTTTTCCAGCAGTATGCAATTTGTCATTTTACTGAAGCTGAACACACCTCTGCCTGCTTCAGCTGCTTGTGAGAGGCTTTTCAGCACTGCATGACTCATTTTCAGACCCAAAAGGGCACGTGTTGATGCAAAGAACTTTGAGAACCAGCTTCTGATGAAGCTCAATAAAAGGTTTATTTATTCTCAGAGTTAATTCCTCTCAAAAGGAAAAAAATACTTAAAGATTTGAAGTGACCTTGATTCCATGATCACAATGTTTTCAGTCAAGTTGCAGAAATGGAAAACTATTTCAGTTAAATGCCTCATATGTGGTGATTTTTAAAAAGCCTTTTGAGGATTGGGGTAGGTGTGTAAAAGCAAATGCTTACAAGCTTTACAGCTTCAGCCTACCTCTTTTGAACACACTGTTATTTTTTTATGTAAATGTCAATGAATGATTTCTGTGTTGTTGAAATAAAGTTCTCAATCCAATCCAGAAGTTTTTTTGTTATTTACGGTGAAATTTTTTTTACTTTTTACTTTTCGTACTTAAGTACTTTTTAGAGCCTGCACTTTTTACTTTTACTTAAGTAAATAAATTCACTTAGTACTTTTACTTTTACCAGAGTAGTTTCTTACACGGGTATCTGTACTTGTACTTAAGTAAAAAACGTCAGTACTTCTGCCATCTCTGCTGGCAAGCCATCCTATATATGTGAATATATAGTCTGGCCACGAACCATTGACGGCTCTCAGACATGGGGCGGGATCTACGGTTGTCTTTCAAACTGTCTGCATGTCTGTCTGTAGAACTTTTTTAAAGTTTTTTTTTCTCACATCCATAGGAACAAAACAAACAAGAAAAAAAAGTTTTTTTTCTGTGTTTTTAGTTTAGTTTTGTTTAGTTTTGTTGCTCAGGCCCTGAAAGAGTGAAAATAACATTTTCTGCAGTCTCATTTTTCAAATCTGTCCTTTTTT
>SSNS01000014.1:2069538-2117403 GCA_006937985.1 Aphyosemion australe
AAAGTTTTGTAACCATTTGTTTCAAATCAGTAAATGCATTTTGTCCTCACGGGCTCCTGTAGAAGGAACCGTGGCGTCTAATATGGTGTTGCCCAGAGACATAGGCCCAATCCCAATACTCACACTTCCACCCTTGCCAACCTTGAGACCTCAGAATTAGGGAGACATTCAAAAGGGCTGGGGTGGGGCGGGGTGGGGGTTATACACCCACAAGTGAAAAAAAAAATCAAGTTTTTTTATTTGACATAATAATTATAAAACAGGGCTAAAGGAGATGGGACACAATCTTAGCTGCCCCGGATTTTGTCCAGGAAAACAATAATCCCCAGACTGGTATATCATTTTTTTACTTTATTAATAATCACTATAGTGTATATAATTTATTGATGCCCTGTTTACACCACGTTGTAAATGGGACCCATATATATCGATTGTTTCACCTCCTTTGATCAGTGCATCATTCAGTAGTTTTCACAAAAGAATTTACAGCAACAGAATGGTCAGGGAGCATACAGTCTATTCTACACATTATTTAAATAGAAATACAAGAAAAAAATGTTTTAGCCTATGTGAGTTATCAGACTTCCAACTTGGTGTCTTTAAATGTATATTTTGGCCAAATCCACCTGTTAAAATGCAGCAATGTTTTTCCACAGACCTGCAGTGTTGTGAGTTTCATGAGCCCACAGAGTTTAAATAACTTAGTTCTGCTCTTGAGTATCAACAGTGATGCTCATAAACCTTTAGATGGACTTAAACTATTATGCTGTTGGTTTAAAAAGCAGGAATGTGATCCATTATTAGGAACCAGGCAGCAGAGACCGTAATTGACTTTAAAACATTCGTCTTAACCGTGTTAAAAACCATCAATTCTTTCATTTATCTGCCCAAAGTCATGGCTTTTTCACTGATAAGAAACGTGTTAATAATGCGAAAATATTTTAATTTAGCCTCGGCGCTCTTATTCTAATCATTTACTTCCTTAACGAGTGGCTGAGCGCTGCGCGCTCCCGCTGCAGGAAAGCGCAGAGCTGAGTGAAGTTAGCTTCCCACCCACGAATGGTTAGTGCTACGTTTGTGCTGGAAGCTGCTGAAGATGGTTTGCTGAGCAGCATGCGCGCTGCCGCTGGAACACAAACAGCAGCAGCGGTTAGGCAGAAATTTGCATTGTTGTCCGTGTGGAAATCGGGAGAAGTTTGGGAGAATGGTGGCTCCGGGAGATTTTCGGGAGGGGGCGCTGAAATTCGGGAGTCTCCCGGAAAATTCGGGAGGGTTGGCAAGTATGGTTCTCGGCCAGGAGTGCAAGTACGTAGGGTGTCCCGATTCTCAAGTGCGGAAGGTGGCCACGCCCCTTTTGCACCCTTAAGTTGCACTTCGCCCAAGTCCGCATCGATGCGGACTTCGGGCAAGGGTATTACCCACAATCCATTGCTGCGTGGAAAGAAGGCTCAAGTGCCTTTTCTGAAAATATGTATTTTCAAGTTCATTTTAAGACAATTAATAAAATTAATTTATGCTCTGAATGTTTACACTAAGATTTAACAGCAATGAATTTAAATTTAGTCAAATATTTGTTTGTTTGAAAGTTTTGAAAATCCTGGCATGCTTCACGGTTGATGACGCAATGCTGCCTGTCCCAATTCAGCACACTTGTGCACTACGCACTCAAAGCCTTACTGCACACTTCCTCTAAGTGCACTCCTAAGGTCGTAGGGCGCAGTGCGAGTATTGTGATTGGGCCTTTGACCCGCGCTCATGTATTTCAGACCTGATTTTTATGGTTATATGTCACAAAGCCACCAATATTTTTCAACAACTGGGCATCATTTGATTCATTTTCAACAACATTTCGATGGATATTTCCAGAGATTAATGGTAAAAACTTTACCTTGTTTCTTTTTTGAAAAAAGAAGAAATTACAGTAAATGTGTTTAAAACGAATCCAAGCCTCGCTTAAAGTCTTCCCTTCATAAATCAGATAAAGGAGGACACTAAAGACAGGCGCTCAGGCTTGAATGACAGATTCATTTTAACTGGACAGATAGACAGGATTATTCAGCTGCACTTCTCCCACATCTGTCCATTTTACAGAGCTTAATTTGATTGTTAGAGGATGAACAGCATCCCCTGCTGGCTACCGATCTGGTCAGGTGTTAGGAGGACTGTTGCACCCCGTCAAAGGCAGCAGTGAAGCCCGTTATGGTCAGATGATTTTTTTATGACGCTCTCACCTTTGGATTATATCATTATTAGCTTGAGATTGTTAATGCAAAGGGAAAAGTTGATAAAAAGAGAGAAAATAGACACATGACAACAAGCAAACATGTAAATGTAAACATAGCTGCCTCAAAAATGGGAATTAGACTCAAATAAACTTTGAAAAGACTCAGACTTGGTCTGCTCATGTTTAAAATTCAAACCAGCCAACTGATGAAGTCAAATGACTTAAAAAAAAGAAGAGCAGAGTACAAGGGCGAATCTTTGGTGAATGCAAATTAATCTTGTGGTTCAGAGCAGATTAGGAGGAGAAAATCCAGTATCTTTGAAGTGAAAAATGATTGAAAACCTAGAACGCAGAAGAGAACACGCTTCCTGTCCAAAAGTAATAAACAGAGTGCACCGGAGTCATCAAAGAGCCAGATTTAGAGTAAAACAGGTATTAGTGACTACCTCTCCGTCTCCATACCCACTCTCTTGCCTTTAATGCTGGCATTTGCAGGTGACACGCAGCATTTCCACATGATAATCTACTTAAAACATCCCCTTCAACAAGCATATCGAGAGCATGAGATTTAATCTGAGCCTGTGACACTTTTGATTTATAAATAATTGCTACCTCTCGTCTTCATCAAGGGAATCATTTTTGTGCAAATTGTCAAACACAAGAGGGGGAATGGCACTCTGTGTGTGGGTATGTGTGCTCCCTGGATCTGCCAGGTGTGGGAATCTTGTTAACGTGTATTTAGGGAATATTTTCAGCATCAGAAAGCTTTGGATGATGATTTTTTTTGGTTAATTATAGGTGTTTTAATAGATCAAGGTAAAAGCAGAAAAGAGGTTCCTGATGATGTGGTGATTTTGTGACGAGAACGAGGATGTGTATTGTTTCAACATGGAGCCTTGAGCTGGAAGCTTTTGTGCCGACAAAATGTATTTCCTGTCAGGAATCATTTCTTTTTAGATCCATACTGCTCACCTCCATTAGAGTTTACTGTTCCAATAAACTCTGGAGACATTAAACTTTCATCTGTTTGGAGTGATTGTGAAAGTTAAACAAGAGTACCTCGAAGTCGGAATGCAAGAGAGCTACCTGAAGCAAAAACTTTGGGCAACGTGTTTGGTTTGATGGGAATTTAGATAAACGAAGCTTTGTGCTGATATAAGAAATGTTTTTTTTTTTTTTTTTGGGATGAGTTTCAAATAAACCTAAAGTTGGTAGGGGTGTCAGTTTTACTTATGATGGAAATGCAACTTTTAACTTATATACAGTTAAAATAGGTTTTACTGCAAATAATTACAGAGGCAAACACATTTTAAGAAGAAAAAGGAAAAATGGTCCTTGACAGAACATAGAATCGAGACCGTCATTTTGCCGAAGCAAAATGATCAGTCTAGCCGTGCTCCATTGGAACCAAAGCAGCCCCGGATGTCTGGTGCCTGTCCAATCACAGCGCTCTGTATGGTGGTCCAATCACAGCGCTCTATCAGCCAGGTGGGCGGGATGTTACTGAGCGAAACTAAGATGGTCACGGCTCCATAGCAGTCCAATCACAGCGCTCTATTGGTTTGGTGGGCCAATCACAGCGGTGGGCGAAATGTTACTGAAAAACCAAAAATGGCCATTGGCTAGTAGATGTAAACACAATCCCAGTGTCGTGCCCGTCAAAATAAATATTTGATTATTTTTTATAGCTTTTAAAGGAAATACTGTACCTTCATTCACCTCTAAACGCCCCGTGGAGGTATTTTATTCAATGTGTGGAGGTGGAAAAGTTTGTTTTCGTTGTTTTGCCTGACATTAGGAATGTAAACATGCCTCTTATGCCCGAGAGAGAGATTTAATGTTACGACAGTGACGTTATGCAGCAAGCCTCTAGAGGGCGACAGAGAGCATATAACTGCAAAGTTGCGGAATGCTGCTTTAAATTGTTCCATATTCAATCTTTAATTTTATTTCTTAACAATTCAGAATGTTTTTTCAATGTTTTCCGATGTTTCATGATTATCACTAATAACTGTATGATAATACAGATTACATCTGTATTGAGCCTTTACTACCAAGGAGGTTATGTTTTTGCCTATGTGTATCCGTTTGTCTCTGACGAAGCTGAAGTTGATTCCTGTTCTTTGTATCCAGAAATGGTAACTCCAACCAATTTTTCCACTCCTTGAGCATGTTTAATTTTATCTAATTATGAAACGACAACACCGAGACTCTTCATACCTGGACTAGATTATACTTCACTAATAGTAGAGTCTGTAAAACACAGCTTGTGAAACCTTTATTTGATTTTTTTGTTGCTTTTCTTTCACAAATGTGGGAATTAAATTGTGTTAAAATGTACAAAAACAGTGAAATGAATCTTTCCTGGTCTCTGATAAGGAAATACTTGGAAATCTGTAGCTCATGACATAGTAAAGTTTAATGCAATTTAAAGGTTGTGCGCAGGCCACCAGTACCATCAGGTAGTAATCTTTTGATCGAGTCATTCAACTCTTTTCAAAGCAGTGAAATAAAACATTTGCAGCCTTGGCAGAGGATGTAATGAGATGGTTTAAGGTAGACTGGACAATAATTTGTCTTCCACACAAAAGTATTAGTCACATCTTTCATGCTTTTGGGTTAAAAGAAATGAAAGAGCTATTGCAAAATGTGCTGACCTTTAAATGTTGCTCAGATGAAGTAAACAGATGACTAGTAAATAGAACTTCCACAGAAAATGTCACTGAAAACATGTGCACAACAAGGTGGAGCTCAAACTAAATTTAAGACATTGTTGCAGGACTGACTTACCAAAGGAAAACAAAGTTCATGATCAGTTTAAATGTAAAGAAAATGAAAAGTGTGGAACACTGAAAAAACATTTTTAATTATTATTTCTGATTATAATCAGTCACTCTGAGTTTTTCATGCAGGCTGAACATGAAAATAGTCTCCTACACCTATCACCTGCACTAGCTTATGATAGAAAATAGACAGTGAAAGGCTAGGATTTGAAAAGCCTGACAGATCTATGTCACACTGTCACCTAACATTCATGGACTCACCCATCTTGTGACGGGGAAGGTTGTTGTTGGTTTAGCGTTCAGGAAACAGCAGAGAACATCTCAGCTAGCAGAATCTAACTGTTAGCATTAGCAACTCCACCACACACCAGAACTCCTTCAGGCTTGTGGTATTTGTGGAGATAAAATATCAACATTGCAGAAGAAACAGAGTCAGTGGTAGAGTCACATTGCTGTTAGCCAATCAGAGCTGAGATGTCCAAATACCAGGATTGTCTCCAAATCCTGCCGTGTTCAGCCACTCTCTACTGATGCTTCTGCGCCCCCGAGTACGACTTACAAGGCATTCATTCTTACTAGAGACCATTGCAAATATATTAATTAAAGGAGTGTTAAGCACCTTTAATAATTAATCATTATTTTTCATGCATGTGTCTGTTGTTAAAGGTGTGACGTGTATCATTTCAGATATATTTTATGCAAAGGCTCAAGCTCAGTGTCATGTATAACAATTTCCATTATAAGCTTGTTTTCCTCATTGTTTGGCCTTGGGGACCTAAAGAAATAACAAGAGGCTTCAATTGTATTGAGCCCAGTTTTCTCTGTGCTGTATATGTTGACTAGAAAAAACTAAAAAACATGTGAAAATTATCTCAGATAAATGGGCAACCTCCTTTCAATGTTATTTTTGTGAGTTTGACAATAACAAGAGAAAATAAAATAAAGAAAAGTTAGTTTAGTTGCACAAAAAACAAACAACCAAACCCTAGTCCATGCCTAAATCTTCAAGGATAATGTCTCTTAGTAACCTATAATAAACATCCAGTCAGAGGTAGTCCTATAACCTTTTGGAACTAAGAATTTGTTTTAATGAAGCTCGTCCCCGACTCCTGTAGGTGTCAGAAATTCCTCAGGGGAAGAGTTTGTTTACTGTTGAAAAAATAACTAATAATTCAGGCAGTTAATGAGCATGAAAATGAGTGTTTCTCTAATAAGTAATCTCAAGTCAACGTATTAACATTGGTGCCGGTGTCGGTACCAGATCTGCTCGGGTGCAAGATCGGCTCGGGGTCCTTCGCCTGCCGATGATGACGTCAAACTACGGCAAATCCACTCGGATTTCACACACAAGTTTTGGAAAGAGTTTAGCAGTTTTGTCTTGTTTCTTACCGCCTAAATATTTGCTTCATAACTGTTTTTGTTAATAAAACATCATATTGTCGTAGTTTTGTAAAAAAAAATGTGAAACTACATAAAACCAACAGCAGACTTCCAAAAAGCACAACAGTTTTTATATGTGGAAAAATTGTAAATGTATTTACAGAATTAGCAGCCATTTCTGTATATTTTGTTAGTTCTTAAATCCATTCATTCATTCAAAGTGTTGCTTGCTATTTCTTCAATGAAGTTATTTTATTTTTATTTTGCCCCTTTTCATCAAAATCAAGAGCTGCTAAGGATCTCTGTTTATCAATTGATATTTTTGCTTTTATTTTACGTTTCCTTTGGCAAAACAAACATATTTTCCCCGAAAAGTGTTTGTTTTTGGACTACAGGACTACAACCACAAGGACTACAACCGCAATTTTGTTCAAACCAATCAAAATCTTCATTGTCAACGTGCTACCGTAACTTTTATGAACGTGGTATCGTAACTTCTGTAGGTCTTACGTTCAGCCAATCATCTAGTGTGACGTCATCGGCAGGCGCAGGACCCCGAGCCGATCGTGCACCCGAGCAGATCTGGTACCGACACCGTACGTGTGGTTTTGTCATGCGCCTGCACCGACTGAGTCTAATAAAAGGATATTTTCCTCAATCAAATTCATTCTGATAAAATTAATAGCATGCATAGAATGATAAATTAACTTATAATAAGCATGCATGTTTCAACATTAGCTTTAAAAACAATTTCCAGAGGTGTAGGAACATTTAAAACCAACTAAACAGCAAATAACTCTTTAGAATGGGATATTTTTCCAAGCCTTTGATCTATGTGAGTTGTAAATGCAGCAGAAATGAGAAAGTGGATGAATAATGACTAAAAGCTTCTTTAAAGATCAATTTTCAGTTGTTCTTTTGTTTCCATATTCTGAACTGTGGGACACTTAATCGTTGTTTTGCATGGCCGAGCCTCCCCATAATGTCCATTATATATACTGAAAAGGCTGGTGTGATGTGTTTATATATTTGAAGGTGAGAAAACTTTCTCTTTGACATTGCGTCAATTTCAAAATCCATTCAACACCATTGCTCTGAACTCCTGTGCAGACTTATCAGTTTACAATATGTCCTGTCAGTAGAGTGACAGATCTAAAGCCTTCAGTCCTGGAAACGGCAGATCGTGTCTGTACACTTCCAGACCATGATGAGTTTCTTACATTGAATAGACATTTCCCACATCCAAATACATTTTTATGCTGTATCATCAAAACCATTGACCTGATATAGTGCAGGTCTTGTTTCAGCTAGTAAAACCTGCCTGAGCTGTTTGTATTTAAACCTCCAAGGAAATCTTGTGGTGTCTGCCTCTAGAACTGTGAGTCTTGCCCTTGATGGATAGTACGGCAGAATGATTAGAAACAAGCCTGATCCAGAGATTGGGATCAGGGAAGTTTGGAGGCTCAGTAAACTTCCTGTTTCTTATACTTTACTCTGTTTCTAAAGTTGTCCTTGAGCAGTTTATATTCTTTGTGGCCATTATTGTGTTTGCTCCAACAAGGCAAACTTTTAAAGTGCATCCTTCTGTGCTGCCATGTGGGTCTCTACTGCTTCTATAAACAATCCAAACTAGAAAAAAAAACTGCCAATCCACTTTCTGCCAGTGTTTGGTTTTGGGAATTGTGTGCTTTAAACAAGCAGTTTCAAAAGGTTTCCATTTGTGATGTCACAAATGGGGAAATTAACATAGACCCACCTCTCACCTAGAGGAACAGCAGCTCTACTCGAAGTACCGCCTGAATATCGGAGCTTCTCAGCTTATAGCAGCCTGAGCTGAGGGATGGGTGGGCGTGGCCAGCTGCAGCTTGCTTTATTAAATTGACAGAGCTCTGAAATGACTCATTCTGGAAGATACTGAAACAGTCAAAAATAAAAGTAATGAGATTGCTTTATGTGAGAAGGAAGGCAATATTGACCCTACCTCCCCTCGTGTGAATTCCACAATAGTACACAGCTGCAGACCTGGAGACAGCAGATTCACACAGTCATGTCCTACTCATGTTTTTGTTGAGTGCTGCTAACATTTACACTTTTTAGACACTTGTTTTCAGTTTGTTTTATTGATGATACTCAGCAAATTAACATTGGTTGTCTGTAAAATATTATCTTCTTCATACTTTTTCAATGTGCCACTGTTTTTACAACAAGGGAGAAAATCATTCCACTTTTTTTTTTCCACAAAAAAACTACTGAACCTTGCAATCACCACCATACCACTAACAATAGACCTGTTCCAGCATTTTGCATGAAATTTCTGCCTTTTCTTTGGGAGTTATTTTCATCTTCAGTGTTTCTTCCCCATTACCTAATTGCCATGTGCAGCAGGTTAGAGTTGAAATGAGGTAAATGTGGCTCAAGTGACAGATCGCACAACAGCTGAGTTTCTCTTTTGTGCCTCGTCATTCAGACAAAATGTAATGCAGCAATTAGAAATAATTGTTGGGAAATTTTTTCAGGCTTTTCTTTGTTAATACACTGTATGAGCATGCTAAATGTGTTAGACTTTGAAAGATCACAAGAAGCCAGATTTAGAGTAAGTCAAAATATTACTGCCAGTGTGCTGCTCGGTCCCATTAATCCATCTGGGCAAACAGCATGTTTTTTTCCCATCACTATTATTGTAAAAAATTGTTAAGGATTTATAGAAAAGACAGCCAGTGGCATTGTTTGAAACAATCATGACAATAATTCACCAAATGTCAGTTTGCTACATAAAATAATGAACAAATAAATTTGCTTTAGTGAAACCTCCTTTATCTGCACACAAGTTCATCGGGATGTTCCAGCATTCTACAGAGGCGGTTTTACTCGCCTGTAGCCTTTGTTTAATTCATGTTGAGTGTCTGCTTCTGCAAACCTCGCCCATGTCAAGGACGTTTCCAATGGAGCTGTGACCCAGAAAGACTGGTTGTCCCACGGAGAGATGGGTGTTTGTTTTGGAGAGCCTGTTTTATTTGATCGGGGTGTGAGGTGGAGAACAGATAACGGATTGACTGGATGCATCAGCACAGTGACTGATTGGTGTCCTTAACGTCACCTCCTCCCTCCCAATCATTCTGGTATTGTTAAAATCTGTAGATTTGTTTTGTAGCGTTGGGGAAAGTGGGACTTGTGGGATTTTTGGTGTGAATCAAAATAGACACAAACATCGTTGGTAATGACTCTGGCTGTCTATCAAGAACTGTTGTCTGGCAGAGATCCATCAAATCAAACTAATCGCTCTTGAAACTGTCCTTAAGAAATATCGATTGCATCAACGCCCCTTGGAGAACTTTAAAAGTGACACTTTTCTTATTTTAAATGTCAAAGCGTTCCCTGGATTTGCTGAACACTGTACATAAAGAGAAATCAATTCTGAATGTCACAACGCTCTTATCATTCCACAAGATAGTGCATGGAAGCCTTGGTTGACTATACATTTTGGGTTGTTAGATTTAGCCATGGAAAACTGGTGTATGCTTTATTGAATCAGTGATCTTTGTTCATCTTCATCTTCAAATCTGAGACCATGGTCTTGAGTCGGATAAGGTCCCAGTGTTTGCGAAAACTTTTCAGCCATGCCTGCCAAACTGGTAGACGTGAGAGCGTCTCACGCAGGACATTTTTGAACCACGTAGGACAAAATCCTCGCGGGCTTCAGACTTGTATCTATTTAACAGTGGGTATTGTAGTGACCTCTGACCTTTACATATTATACATATTTTTATTGTGACAATAATCTGTTGACATAATTTGAAAAAAGAACCATCAATGTGATTTTCTGCCAAATTCATAAAATGAGGATTAACAGAATTTATTAGGAAACTATTAGAGATCATATAATTATTATAAATGATTATGAAACACCAGAAACAACATATTATATATGAAAATATTTCTAAATATTGTAATGATCCATAAAGGCTTTCTGTGACTGATGTTGTAGCCTGGTGTTACTGTTCCTTTAAGAGACGCTGTGGCTGGTTGAGGTGAAACTGGAAGTTGGAGATGCGGGTTTATTTCAGCTGTTTGTTAAACTACTCTAATAAACTGCTGTTAAGGACAAAATGTCATTCTGTCTGACGATTTAGTTCATCACAAATATCACAATATGAAGAAATTATCTCTTTTTTTTGGGGGGGGGGGTTGCACTGTGCCGTGGTCCCCGAAATGCCTAGAAACGGCCCTGGGTGTGGGACTGAGTTTTGAAGGTGATCTGAATTGTATCAAATAAATAAATATTACATGCTTATAAATTATTATTATTATAAAATTACGTGTAGTGGACATATCTGCCTACATTTTCCTTTTCAAACACTGTTTTGTTTTTTATGCGACTATTTCCTGTCCTGCTGTCTCTTAGCTGCATCTCCTCTCAATCCTCCAGAAAAACTGCTGCCTGGCTTCTTACTTTTCACCTCACAAGTTACTTTTGAAATTAGCCGATCAAAAAGATCCGTCGACCGCAAAAATAGCGGAATGTGCGGCCGCGCCAGTGAGGTGACGTCACCGATGCACGGGAGATGATCCCTGCAGCAGCATAGCGCGTCAGGCACAATCAAAGACTGTATATAGACAATGAAAGAGAGTATGAGCAAACGTGAACGATCGCGTGTTAATTATGTTTTTTTTTGGGTGGCGCCACTTTGTGAATGTTACTGTGGCCGTGCGCACGACGCAGCTGCCCGGCGGAGCGCATCAGTAATCAGCGCTCTGCCGCTGTCCATCCTCTCCGCCCAAAAGAAGACCCGCTACGCTGAGAGTCCAAATAAATAATGAAATATATGTAGAAACTAGATCTTTTGAGGGGGAAGTCAACAAACAGTCTGCAGTTTTCAGGAAGTTTATTTTATTTTGGCACGTTCAGAGTAGACGCACGGCGTCGGTCATAATGTCCGACGATGTGAAGTTTTTCGTCGGACAATATTAAATCACGTCGGTAATGTCCGACTGTCCGACGTGTTTTCGCAAACACTGAGGTCCTGCTTCAAGTGGAGGACTTTAAGTATCTCAGGGTCTTGTTCACCAGTGAGGGAAAGATGGATCGGGAGACAGATAGACGGATTGGTGCTGCGTCTGCAGTGATGGGGCGTTGTACTGGTCTGTCATGGTAGAGAGAGCGCTGAGCCAGAAAGCAAAGCTCTCTATTTACCATTCGATCTACGTTCCAACCCTCACCTATGTTCACAAGCTTTCAGTTGTGACCAAAGCAATGAGATTGCAGATACAAGCGGCCAAAACGAGTTTTCTCTGCAGGATGTCTGGGCTCTCCCTTAGAGATAAGGTGAGAGGCTCTGTCATCTGGGAGGGGCTCGGAGTAGTTCCACTGCTCCTCCACATCAAGAGGAGCCAGTTGAGGTGGCTCGGTCATCTAGTTAGGATGTCTCCTGGACGCCTCCCTGGTGAGGTTTTCCGGGCACGTCAAACCGGGAGGAGACCTAAAGAAAGACCAGGACACGCTACAAGGACTATGTTTCTTGACTGGCCAGGGAACGCCTCGGGATTCCTGCGGAGGAGCTGGCCTAAGTGACTGGGGAGAAGGAATTCTGGGCCTCTCTGCTTAGGCTGCTGCCCCCGTGACCCAACTCTGGATAAACAGAAGAGAATGGATAGATGGGTGATCATTGTGTTGTCTGAAAGGAAGGACATTAGCCTGAAACTCATTTGAAAAATGGGTAAGAAAAGCACTAGCACTTGGAAAAGCACATGCACTGGATGTACAAATTTGGTCTAATAATCAGGGATGGATCAAAATGATCAAACTTGTAATTTTTCAAGGTGCTTGCAAGAATACAAATGCTGCCATCTATGTGCATTCATGTGGTTTCCTGTCAAGCAGCCTATTCCTAATGGCCAAATTAGTTTAAGAAGGAATGAGAAAGTAAACATCCAGTGGGGCAAATTGAATTGCAAAATATAAAATCAATTTCTAACATTTTGATTCCTCTTTTGTATGTTACATAGTTGAAACTTGTTCATAACTTTGATCATAAACAACATTTGAGGTTAAGAAAAGCCTTTAAAGGTAAAAACAAAAGTGTTAGTTGGTTAGATGTAAGGCTGTGTCTGGTCACCATCATTTCATTTGGTTACGATCCAAATCTCATGGCCATAGGTGAGTCAGTAGTGAACCAAACGCTTTGCCTTGCAGGTCAACCAACACTGAGCTGATTAAAGTCTTCTTTATCGCAGACGAAGCCCTGTTCCATTGATCCATTTCTTACTCCATTTTACCATCACTATTGAGAGAAACACCTGAGGCAAAGACCCTCCCAAAACTGAGAAAGCATTCCATCTTTTTCCAGCTGAGCCTTAGAGATACGGTGAGGAGTTCAGGGTGAGCTTGGAGTAAAGTTGCTGCTCCTCCATGTTAAAAAGACAACAGTTGAGGTGGTTTGGGCCCTTGAAAAGGATGGTTCCTAGTCACCTCCCTTAAGAGGTTTACAGGTTATCTAGGAGAAGACACCAGACAGACCCATTAGAGGGATTATATATCCTCTCTCATCTGGGAATACAGTGGAAGCCCCCAGGGGGAGCTAGAGGAATATCTGGGTTTCATACCTGGATCTGCCACCTCTGCAAGTAGACCTTGGATGGATGGATGGATGGATGGATGGATGGATGGATGGATGGATGGATGGATGGATGGATGGATGGATGGATGGATGGATGGATGGATGGATGGATGGATGGATGGATGGATGGATGGATCAGACTATTTCTTCCACCAGGCATGGATATAAAAATGTTTTACATCAATAAAGGTAAAAAAAAATCTGAGCATTTGCCATCTAATGTTTGGGTCATTTGTGACAAAAATCAACATAATTTAACCATTAATGATTTTTCAATCACTACACAAAAATGTATTGCTAGTATAGCTACAGCAGAAATTGATGCAGCATCTTAAAAAGTCCGTCTCACCTTGCTGTGGAAGATTTGCTGATGCACTTCTACTTCCTTGACCTCAATCATGTTCAATGACCTCCTCAAATACCCAGAGGTGCAAGGCTGAAGTGAAGTTTGAACCAAAAGATCCTCTAGATATTTTTAATCTGAAGTAAAGCTTTGTTAATTGTCTCTGCCAAGAAAATAAGCTCATAACAGACATATGTATACTGGAGAAAAAGAGGAGGAGCCTATTTGTTTCCATTACAAAGTCTTCACGAGGAAATGCTTTTTTTATTCTTTTAGTGAATTGCTTCATCATCTTAAAAAGCATTGGTAACAATCCTCATGCACTGGATGAATGCATTTTTGCAGAAGAAAAATATCTTTCCCAAAAGTCTTCAGCAACAGATAATGTGACATTATGCTACACATTAAGGTATTACAACTCATCTTTGAGCCAAAAAAAAAATCTTGTCTGCATGTTTCTTGATCCACATCAAAGAGGGCCTCTGCTTTGATGAGTCTTGTGGAGTTACAGATCAAAAAGTTTACTGAACATTTGCGTCTGACTTTTCCTTTGGTTGGTATGAAAGCATATTAATAATGCATCTCAAAGCATCATCTTTATTGCATTTGAAGAATTTGCATACACTGTATATTAGATTATAACTAGATTATCATCACAGCATCCACCACAGCCTTCATAATTCATTAGAAAATGTTTGCTGTGGATCACATTACACTACTTAAACTTAGATTGTTGACTAAATGAAATAAAAGCTTTTTTTCTGTTTTAAATCATCACAGTTAATAATTAATGCATTCAATTGATTTAACTCTGTTAAAGTGACTTAGATTGGAGAAAAATAATTATTTTATTGCTTCTTGTTAAGATTAAACACAAATGCATTTGAGGCATTGTGACTGTTAGTGGTGGCTGGCACTTGTAGCCCAACTCTTGTCCTTATACAGTTAAGCACCAGCCCCCTGCAACACTGAACAGGACCAAGCATATCTAGAATACTCAGAGGAATTTCTTGTCGCACCTGCAAATTGATAAAAGTAAATGTTTAGCTGTGACACTCAAAACAGTTATGGCCCAAAAAGAATGATTGGTTCTATTGAAATTGGGTGGTTTTCATTCAAAGAAATGTTATTGAATGAGTCTGAAGGGGTTAGAATGAAGGCAACTGGACTTCTTTGTTTTCTTCATTCATCCGAGAAGCTTTGTCAATTCTGACTGGAAAATGGGAGGGTCAAGCTTATAAACTGTAGCTGTCTATTGTTGCTTAACGAGCAGAAACTACCTATGAACACCCCCCCTCCCTACATCCTGAGGAGTCCATCCATCCATCCATTCTCTTCCACTTAACTGGAGTCGGGTCGTGAAGGCAGCAACCTAAGGAGGGAGTCCCAGACTTCCCTCTCCCCAGCCACTTGGGCCAGCTCTTCCGGGGGAATCCCAAAGTGTTCCCTGGCCAGCCGAGAAACATAGTCCCTCCATCGTGTCCTGAGTCTTCCTTTGGGTCTCCTCCCAGTTGGACATGCCCGGAAAACCTCACCAGGGAGGCATCCAGGAGGCATCGTAACTAGATGCTTGAGCTACCTCAACTGGCTCCTCTCGATGTGGAGTCATTGGCCTCTATTGTGTGGGAGTCGTATTGATTAGATGCAGGAGGGTGACCTAGACTGAATAAGATTCAGAGTTGCATTATAGGTGCTGGATAGGTGAAACCTGAGTCCTCCTTCTCTATTTAATGTAGGTTTTTCATGTTTGACATAGATAGCTTCCTTCAATCCTCTCTCAAACCATCTAGCTTCTCTGTTCAAAATATGTATTTTGTCAGCTTCTCAGATGAGAAGCGAAACGTCGTCAAGAAACCAAAGAAGTCCAGTTGCCTTCATTCAAACCCCTTTGAATTACCATGACCTTGGATGACTGAGAACCTTCACCAGTTATTGAATGAGGTTTGGATTGTGTAGCCACACACACACACGTTTGGATTGATACACTTGTGGGGACTTGTCATTGACCTCCATTCCTTCTTAGTGGCTGAATTATGCCTAACCCTAACCATAACCAATACTGGTCTATTCCTAACCTTAACACTAACTAAAAGTTAATTCACATCATACCTCTAAAACCGAGGTTTAGGGGGTATCCCATTGTGGGGACCAGCCAAATGTCCCCACATTGCAGGTTAAACCGGAAAATTTGTCCCAAAATGTAGTCCAAACAAGTACACACCCACACACACACACACACTTATTTTTATACACATATCTATGTATATGTTTATATATTTCTTTTTAGAATGCATCTGTGCATTTTGCCTTAAAATTGAATAAAGAGTTTTAACACATCAATAGAAAAACTATTCATAAAGCCTGTGTTTACATTTAAATATAGTCACTTTTGTTTAGCTTTGTTTGATACCTAAATGCCATTTCAAAATCCTAACAGTAATGCAACAAAATGCCAGACGCCACATCTGCTCTTTCAAGTCCTTCCATTTCATCCACTTTCCTTTCCCAAGGTTTATTATAACAACAATGTGACAAACTGTCAGCAAATATCAAATCTACTGTGTGCTGCTGTGTGGTGTCAACTATACAGAAAGCTACACTCAACCACAATCTGTCATCCACGACAAAGAGACATAAAGAAAAAAAACACACCGGTTGGCTGCCACAATCATCTCAAAAACCTGCAGCTGAGACAACTGCTTCAGCCCACCTCCTTCCTGCCCACCGATTTTTCCTCTTACCTTTATACAATCTGAGGAGTTGTTTGTCCTCTCTGCAAGACTGTCACTGCAATAATAATCACGTGTAAATCAAACATAAACAATCACACGCACAAGCAAGTACACTGACAACAACCATCAGCTTGTCCCTGCCACTTACAGAATCTTAAACAGTGGCAGAATGATCATATCTTCCATGTGAACAGCGCCTGTTGTCGCACGACAGCAGCCATTGTGTGCTGCTGTATGAAGACTTCTACAAATATCAACAGGATTGTGGCTGGATGACTGTGAGTAAAGTACCTCAAGGTGGGAAAACAAGAGAGTTGCATCTTTAGTTTGTTATTCATGTACTTTTCTGGATCATAAATGCACAATTATAAAAAAAATCTGATACATTTGTCGTGGATTTATTTAGAGAATTTGAATTGAGCATCCAGGAGGGGCTCAGAGTAGATCCGCTGCTCCTCCACATCAAGAGGAGCCAGTTGAGGTGGCTCGGGCATCTGGTTAGGATGCCTCCTAGACACCCCCCTGGTAAGGTTTTCCGGGCACGTCCAACCAGGAGGAGACCCAAAGGAAGACCCAGGATGCACTGGAGGGACTATGTCTCTCAGCTGGCCAGGGAACGCCTTGGGATTCCCCCGGAGGAGCTAGCCCAAGAGGCTGGGGAGGGAAGCCTGGGCCTCTCTCCTTAGGCTGCTGCCCCCGCGACCCGACTCCGGATAAGAGGAAGAGGATGGATGGATGGATGGATGGATGGATGGATGGATGGATGGATGGATGGATGGATGGATGGATGGATGGATGGATGGATGGATGGATGGATGGATGGATGGAGCATTGAATAAATACATTGTATTAACAGATTTAGTGACACAATTGCAAAGCTAATTTGATGTAATTATTCTAAATTGATCAAAGGAAATGTTAAAGTTGTTGCAAGTGGCTATTGAATTAAGATTACCATGGTAACCGTACACTTGTGTCTCTCATCCTCTCACAGGAAATCAAATGAGGCAGCAACAAGGATAAACTGGTAAACCTTGACATGTCATATAGGCCCATTTCCACTGTCAGAACTTCCAGGTAATTTTACCAGACCTTCATGGCATGCATGCGTCTCCATTTCATCAGAACGGCCCAAAAGGATCATTTTCCGGGCCCTTTTATGGACCAACTTAGTACCTGAACTAGGGTGTGCACTCGGAAATGACCTGGTAGTGTTCCTGGGCGGGACTTGTATTTGTTTCGTGCTGATTGGTTGTAACTCAGTAGGAAATGAAATTGGCAGACATCACCAAACAACCGGCCTTTGTAAATGGCCTGCATATGTATAGCACATTCTTAGGGTTCTACAAACCCCCCAAGGCGCTTCACAACACAATCAGTCAACCACCCATTTACACACACATTCACACGCTGGTGATAATGAGCTACAATGTAGCCACAGCTGCCTGGGGCGCACTGACGGAAGCAAGACTGCCAAACACTGGCACCACCGATCCATCCAACCACCACTAGCAGTTAAGCCAGATTTAACTAGTTAAACTCAGAGTGACCGATTATAATCAAAAATAATATTTAAAAAAGTTTTTTTTTTCTGTGACCTACACCTTTAAATTAGCAACAACTTTGCCATTCTCATCTAGAAAAGCAGTATTTTATTACTCTGTGATTCAACTAGTATTTATTATCAGTATGGTAAAGAATGATATTGATATTATCTAATGTTCCATATTGCTTCATATTTTTAAATTATTAATGATTACATTTGAAACATAAAAGTGATTTGTTATAAAAATAAATAAATAAATAAAAGGTCTCTAACGGTCGTCTCTGAGGTGAAGTGTTTCCATCCTGCTACAGCTGACCTGTTCTGACATAGTGAGGAGTCCACTGAGGCATAAGGGGCTTGTTATTTTCCCAGCAGGCACCTCATTAGAGTCCCCATGACCTTTTACAACTGAACAGCCCAATGGCCGTGCATCGTTTTGAATACAGATATCCATTCCACTGACGTTATTCCAAAGGAAAGGGCATTCTGTCCTGCTTTCAGAAGCTGTTGCCAACTTAAACATCCATTCTGACTTGTGCAGGTCAATTAGGTTGTACTTTGCACACAAAAGAACCGTGGAATCAGCAACAATCTCACTTAGATCATTTCCAAGTCACTGTAAATAAGCCAGGCTGTACTTTTTTATGCACAAACATCCTGAGTAAATTTTGTGTCTACACATTAAGCATGCAGGAACCCAACTTCTACTGCTTATTACTATAGTCAGAACTTCATTCTAAATATTCAGGGGTTTGGTTGCAGGTCAGTGAATCAAAAAGGTATTCTACAAAATCCTTTTTTTTGTTTATGCATTTGGCAGATGCTTCTGTCCATAGCGACTTACACAGAGGAGAGGCAGCAAGGTGGGTGAATCGTCTTGCTCAAGGACAAACGACAGAATGACCTGGTATTGAACTGACAACCATCCAATCAATGGAAGGCTTGATATATGTATAAAAGTACTTTTTCTTTGCAAAATTATCCTAGAATGGTTTAAATAAATTAAATTTTAATAAATTCTCCCTCTGTAACTATGTCTCGTTATTGACCTTGGTAAAATGAATGTTATGCATCTTATTACAAAAAATGAATGTTATGCATCCTATTACAAAAAAGCCACTAAAGCAAAAAATAAATGAATAAAAAGTGCTGCTGTAAAAACACTAAAGAGCGATTTGTGACCTATAGTGGACAATCTTTACCTTAAAGTCAGGATGACTGAGAAACCATTTTTTTACTTATTATTTTTGACAATGATCAGTCACACTGAGTTTAACATGCAGGCTGAATGTGAAAAAATCTTCTACCCCTATTTCCTGCATTTCTAGCTTCTGATAGCAAATAGATGGAAAAACACTCAGTTCAGAAACGTCTGACAGATCTACGTCACACTGTCACTTAACATTCATGGACTCACCCATCTTGACTCACGACGGGGAAGGCTGTTGTTGGTTTAGCGTCCAGGAAACATCAGAACGTCTCGACTAGTAGAAGCTAACTGTTAGCATTAGCAACTCCACCACTCAGCAACTTCTTCAGGCTTGTGTTATTTGTGGTGATAAAACATCATTGCAAAGCAAACAGAGTCAGTGGTAGAGTTGCATTGCTGTTATCCAATCAGAGGCAAGATGTCCAAATATCAGGAAGTAAGATTTCAAATCCTGCATCCTCCTACTTTCTCCTCCAGCTGACTTCTATAGCCTCAAACAGGTGCACCGGAGCTTTTATTCCCCAGAGAACCACTTACAAGGCATTCGCTACTACTAGAGACCACTACAAATGTATTAAAAGTATGAGTAAAGTTGACCTTTAAGTTTGATACAGCATTTGTTCTTCTTGATTACAGTGCTCTGATTGTATTCCCCCAAAAATTGCAGCCTAGAAATACTCAGTCACTGTAAATAAATTAAACTGACGACAGTAATTTTACAGAACATTTAACACAGTGTGTGACATAATGTTGGGAGTGATGAACCTAAAATTTACTCATTTGGATTTTTTATATGATTAGTTAATTTACTGTGTGTAAGGCCGCTCATGGAGCGATAGCGCTGGTCGGTGGTTAGCCACCGGCTAATGGAGGAAGGCTGAGGCGTGATGGGAGCGAGACGGCCAGTAGCAAGAGAAGGAAGAATGGGAGTTGAGGAAGGACTTTGGAATGGATACGTCGGGTATCAGGAGCTCTAGCATGAAGAAGCAATAACTGAGGAGTCATTCAACCGCTTGAAGACTGGTGTCCACCCAATAGCTGACATGGAGCTTGTCATGCGCAGCTGGTGAGAGTTGAGCGTGATGAAGTCCTGACAACCTGCCCCTACACAATGCTGTCCTATTGACCAGTCAGCTTTTGATGAGGTTTCCTAAACAAAATTACAATGAATTTATTTTTTCATTTGGCATTTATTCATAATTCTATTATAATTAATTTTTTTATTTCCTTAAAGAATTCATTATTATTATGACAGTATATGATTTCAATTTGATTCAGCTCCTTTGAAAAATTGAACCCAAAATAAAATGCTTTTGAATGAAAATACTGCAATATGTGACGCTCCAATTTAACTATGAAATTCTTTACTGGCATTTTTATTAAGAAGCAAATAAAAAAAACATGTAAAAATTCAGGATTTCAATAGCAATCTCAAAGTCTTCCGTCAGCTCAAACTATCAGTGTTAGATCAACCTTTGTCCTCTCAATTTGTTCTAAATATAAATTAAGTGACACAAAACACCAGAAAAGCAATAAAAAGGTGATTTAATTTGCCGCCAGTTTAAAGATCTGTGTGATATGGTGAATGCACATGTCATTGCAAGAAGTGTAGACGGTCTTCTAGATGAAATAAAGATGCCCTTGACTCAGCATAGAGAGACAGAGACAACTGAACTGAACGCTACATATTTGGCGACCACAAAGGGTATCTATGCCTCACTTTTTTTTTTTTAGTGACCTGATTGTTTGGGCATCAGAGCAAAAAATAATTTGACTTGGCTACACTATAAAGTCTCTGATTGCACCGTTAAAAAAATCTGATCCAAGTTATGTGGATTTTAGGCGGATTTGAGTAAATAACATCACCAGTGCCAGTGAGGTTTCAGCTTATCCTGAGGTCCCACAAGGGATACGAGCAGTAAACAGTCAACGGGGGAATCCAAAAATATGCTGAGCTTAGTACTTCTTTACTGATATAAACAATCTCTTTATTTGTAATCTCTTAAATATAAAAAATGCTTTTGATTTTTTTAATGCTTAGCATATAGAACAGAACCACACGATAGAGACAGATCAATATGTTCAATGGTTTATTTTCAATTTCATGCTTTTCTGGTTTCATCAAAGTGTGTCAGAGGGTGATAAATCCCAACCCTAAGTACTGCAGTGTCCACAGGATTTGCTGACTGAATCCTGCTGTCATTTTTGCATCATACATATATTCAGAGCTCTTATTTAACCTGCACATACTAAATGGGGTCAAGACTTATGTCCAGTATGTGACTGTTGTTATTCAAGGAGCCTTGTTGACAGCCAAATTAAAGTTGATGCCGATGCGTAAGCTTTTTTTTTTTTTTTGCAGTGAGTTGCCTCGTCACTGGAAAGCAGCTGCTCTACTGTTAATTTTAGTCATAGCTTTGTAAAAACCAATGCTCCTCTTAAAGACTTTGGTCATTTGATAGACTGCCAAGAATATTTTGAATACATGTTGGCGTAAGAGACCAATTTAAATGCAAACAAGCTGAAACATTGTTTTCTCTTTGAAAATGCATGTTTTTGGTAAAGAAGAACAAAGAAGTCGTTTACATCTGTGGGCAGTAGAGGTCAAAAGAAAGTGTGGTTTCCTTGGCCACTTTAAAAAAAGAGAACAAAATAAAACATGGAGCTCTCAGCTAATAAACAACTTTTCTTCCAGGTCTTGTTTTTGGATAAAAATAGCACTGCGAAATTTTGTGAAAACTTTAGTAATACTTTGATTAACTACCTCTTTTCAGGACATGTTTGCATTCATTAATTTTTGGGTTTTTTTACTAGTATGTTTTAGGACTATGGGAGGATAATTATTACTTAAGCCATTAAAAAATAATAATCGTCATGTTGTGGTAGTTGTTGTAGGACCCAAATGCAGGTGAACAGGAGACAGACACGCAGGCAAAAGAACTGTTTAATATGAATAATGGTAGGTAGTGATACAGCAGGTAGACAAGACTGACACAGACCAGGACAAACAGAGGGTTTAAATACATGAGGGCAATCAGGTGGGTAGGATAACAAGGGGCAGGTGAGTCCAATAAACACTTAACGAGGGGAGACAGGACAACACATCTGAGGGAGAAGGAGCAGGTCCTGACAATAATAAAAACATCTAAAATCACACTTTGGTACAATGGCTTCCCAGGCTAGGATTAGGACCCTATTTGGAGTCTTGAAACACCAAGAGTGGGGTCTTAAAATGATCTACAGACAGAGGTGGAAAGTAATGAATTACATGTAATTGAATTACTGTAATTGAGTAGTTTTTTTGTGTATTTTGTACTTTTTAAGTCGTTTTTAAAATCTGTAATTTTACTTTTACTTAAGTACTTTTTTTTGTAAGTATTGTAATTTGCTACAATTTTATTCTTATGTGTTACTGAGTAAACACTCTACCACTAGGCCACCGGAGCTGCCGAGACAGCCGAGACTGCCGGAGACAGCCGAGACAAGAGCATAGACATATATAAATGTAGAAGCCTCATTATGCATTTTGATAGTGATCCAGAACTTAATGGGTCTAATGGTGTCTATGTGTTTATGTCTATACTGGATTAAACCACGGAAGAGCTGCAGACGCTAAAGGTGAGTCATGCAGTGCATCGCATTTACGGGAGAATTTGTGTTACGAGGGATGAAGGAAAAAATAAGAAACACTGACGGACTCCACTTGGATGACTGGATGGATCACCTAAGAAGATCAGAGCTCGTGAAAGGGAATGAAGTGATGTCTGTCAGGACTTATGACTGTGACCATAACTTAATTTGATTTGCTGGTTTGCAGTTTAACTGCCTTTGTACTTTAATGTGCATATTTTTTCTTTTCATTAAAAACAGCTTCGAGATTTATATACCCTATTGTCTTTTTTTAATTATTCAGAAGAGGCCGTCCTCATACAGTCAATAAAGTAACTAAGTAATTTTTACTCGGAGTACATTTGAAATGAGCTACTTTTTACTTTTACTTGAGTAGATTTTGAGACAGGTAATTTTACCTGTACTTGAGTACAAATTCATTAAAGTAATTATAGTTTTACTTGAGTAGAATATTTTAGTACTCTTTCCACCTCTGTCTACAGAGATGATGAGCCCCAAAGTTCGCTCTGGGCTTTGAGGCTGCTGCTGTGGGTGAGACGGTTCCATTGTGGGGTGTGGAGCAACTGCTGACCCAGGCTTGAAAAGGAGCATTTTCATTTCAATCAGCCCACTTCATTAACAGACCCATGCATCATGATTCCCTATGCTCCTATTCTTCTTCATGGGTGCTTAACGGCAGCTTGCATCCACCAAAACTGCACTACTACCTTGACTTCTATTACAGTTCTAAAAGGTCTTATGCCCTTTTAGTCCAGTAACTATCAAAAAATGAAAAATGTTTTCTCTCCCAACAACTTGAACCAACTGACCAACCAGAATTCTCCATGTTCCCTTACAACACTTCCTTTTATACACCTTTACACCTGGCTTGAATAATCTTGGGGAGGTTCCGCTGCCAGTGTCTAGTGCCGATTATATAATTTAAGATCTTATTTCAAGAGTTGTACATGAACAATTGTGTCCCTCTTGCACTGCAAAAAGTCTAACATGCAGCTTTTCATTCAATCTAATAACTGCTATTCAAAGCAAAATAAAATCATTGATTTGATTGTGAAAGTCTTTCTTTTTGAATTTCGAAACATTACTTTTGACTTGTATGGAACTAATCATCTATTCAAAGCACAAAACACAAAGTTTTTGATTTCTTTCAAAACACATACTTCTTTTTATGTACAGCAAATCATATTTTTAATTTGAGTCAAAGTAATTTGCACTTGAACACCCGTGGGAGCTACTAGTGCAGTATCAACATCTAAGTTGATCCAGGTCGATCTTATGATAATAAGCTGGAAGTTATTCTAGTTTACATGCACATTAGAAAACCAAAGTCTCAAATGAAGTTCGTTCCACTCCGATACAGTAGGTATGTTGTGAATGGTTTTTATCTTGAGAGGCGCTATATAAACGATCTTTATTTTCTTTATTTGCAGGTCAGTTTTTCAGATGCGCTAACCACATATCACCACTAGGGAACGCCAAATTACCATTTTTATACTTCACACAACTTGAAATCAACAGACTTTGTTGCTAGCAACAAAGTTGTTCCAAAAACATGCTTCATATTGACCAATATATGCAAACCTCACACACACTAAACAGGAAGAGGCTCTTTTAAAGGATAGAATCCACGTTTTCTACCTCAACACCACCCAATGACTGCAAATGAAAAGCAAAACAAAGCTATTTTCATGAAGTCAAAAGCTAAATTCTGTCTTACCTTGCTGGTCAAAATAATCCATCTTATAGTAAAAAATCCACTTGGTTCGTAGAATCCAATGAAACTACTAGTTTTCTCCATAGTCAACGTTAGCAGCAGCCCCACAACAACAAAGGACGGTGAACTAGCCTGTGGAGAAATTTCCGGTTCTGTCTGGGCTGGGTGAGCTGACCAATCAGCATCCTCCTCCTGATCTGAGCAGACTCCCCCCGTTTGCTTGCGATCGCAACCATATGCGCCCAACAGCTCTCCTATTCCTTGTCGTTGGGGATCCAGCGCGCATGCGCCAGTTAGCCCGTTTTAAGTCAATGGTAAAGATTGCTGCGACCGCGAGAGGACACGTGACAGGAAGTACGTCGACGTTTCGGCCATGTTAAAAGTATTAACTTTATTAAACTACAATTAAATGCAGATTACACACAACACTTACAGTCCATATGGTGTATAGATCGTTTAGTTTAAATTTTATGTTTTTTTAAATACATTTTGTGATTCCTCTCTTCTTCTTCCTCTTCCTGTGAGACTGGTGGGGCGGCGCCCTAGCGCCCCCTATAGACGAGCCGCCACTGGTACGGATAATGCATTTTTGACGAGTACAAATATTAAACGAGTAAAATTCATGATTATCTGTGTTCGGGTGGAAGGAGAATCCTCATTGGGTAACTGGCTGTCTTTACGCTCTGTGATTGGCCAGTTACACAGAGCGCCCGCCCCTCCCTACAGACAAAACCATCTCTGCAGCGCCAGGAGGCAGCTGTGCTGCTCCGCTCACACACGACAGTGACTGAGGCCTCGGTGCTTGTAGCTCTCTCGTCACGTTGCTTCAGTAATCTGTACTCCCTTCTTCAGCTCGCCTCTTTTTCAGTTTGTGTAACATTTAAAGGTACTTGTTTCGTAGCAGTGCATTTGACAAGAGAGCTGAAAACGGCTCGTATCGCATTGGTCTCTCTTTCTCTTTTGACTATTTGGTCAGTAGAAAAACCTCTCTCTCCCTCTCTCACACAGACACGCACACACACACACACTCACCTTAATCAACATTGTTTTGTTTAAGTTTGTGTGGGGAAAAAATGCCAAGAACTTTAGAGAAAAGTTTGATTATAAAATTTAAAAATTTTAAATATTAAAAGTTGCGTCTTATTCTAGTAGTTGATATTTCCTACTGCATGAGTTCAGTTATATTCATTCATGCACTTTAGTATTCATTCTGAGTTTATTGAAAAATTTGTTCTGTAATAGTTCCTTTACTATTGTGATCAAAAACACTGAATCTCAATTCTGAGGCTGATCTGTAAATAGTTTTCAAATAAACAATACATATAGCAACTTGTGATCAACCCATATCAATTTCAGACTTAAAATAATGTACTGAGTTAAGCCACACCCACTTCCGGTTGAACCATGCTCATTTCCGATTTAGGCCCCGCCCACTTCGAGTACAGATACAGATAATTTAGATGGTTGAACAGATACAGATAGTGGTGTACTCGCTCATTCCTAGTATGTAGTGTACTGTTTGATGGTGTTATGCGCGTTACCTTGTGGCGGTGATATTATCAGACGAGCGCTACTGCGGTCGCTAGTGATGCGCGGGTTGTCTTCCAACCCGCGGGTACCGCATAGAACCGAATAGAATAGAATATATTGATCCCACAGTGGGGAAATTCACTTGTCACAGCAGCACCAACACTCAAAAGGATAATTAGAAGAGAAATAAAAACAAGAGTTATAGTTCTGAACGACTCATTAAAGGGACTCCTTATTCACTTCACACATACATTTCACTGTAATATCGTTTTTAATATCGAGTCAATGAACAATCAAAGCTTAAACATAATCACTTCCTTTTGCATGATTGCAAACTACAGAAGTCCTCTGCTGACTGAAGTGACCCCAGTGTCTCTCTCTCTGAGGCCACAAAAGAAAATGGGCTTTGACCAAAGGCCAAACATTACAATGATTAGTCTGACAAGTTAAATACTTCCCTAGAGATCCCTAATACACCCTCAATTAAACTGTCCCGGTTGCTGGACAACCCAAGGCTAGCCAAACTCTGGGGTCTTTGGTTTATTGCAGCTCATCATCATGTGTGTCCAATCACGCCTGTTTTCATCTCTGGACGTTTTAATTTCACACGCTTTTGGTTTTTGCTGTTAAAATCTAGAATGTGATTCATGGGATATCTAATGCGTCACTGGAGAATGTTCATTAGAAATGCATCTCACAGCCACAATTCATTCTGAATGGTATTTCATTATAATGAATGGTTAAAAAGGATGAAAGGAACATGCTAATAACTATCTTATAGTTGAATGAGACAAAGATTTTAAATTCCTAACATTACAATGTTCAATCTTTTGCAAAATAATCATCATGCAGAAATGATCAAACCAAACATTTCTGCAAGGACAGCTCATCTTTTTCTGGCTTCCGCTCTGCTGAATTAAACGAATGAAATCATTGTTTATTCATTGCTCTGGCCCATTTTGCATTATGTTGTTGAGTTTTTTCAGTTTGAGCAAAGCTCTGCTGCAGTTTATGGACATGCATGAGCTTTTTTTTTTTTTTTAACTCTGGCAAACAACTCACTCCTCAAACACCTTTTAAGGTTACAGAAAAAATAGTAAAGAAAAGTGCAACAAGAGTTCAAGGACTACATAAACATGCAAAGTAGCACCTAAAGAGCATCAGAACAAGAAAATAGTCACAGGACATAAAAGGTAGTGAATGCTTAAGTCTAAAGCACTTCCGCATAATTAAATTCTCTTTTCTCAGGGGCCCAGATGGAGCCCAGGGATGACAACTTGGCTAATTTTTTACCTTTTGGTACTTAAGTCTGTTTTGATTGCTTGCACATATTGTATATCAGAACAGTCTTTTATGTCTATTTTTATCTTGTTTGTTTTTATCTTATCTGTCTGTTGCTCTTTGATGCAAAGCTACTTCTGTCTCTGTTGCTGCTGCCTCTTGGCCAGATCGTCGTTGTAAATGAGATTGGGTTCTCAATCGACTCATCTGGTTAAATTAAGGTTAAGTAAAAATAAATTATATTAGAGCCAACTCACAATAAAAGTCATCTTAAGGCACTTTACAAAGTAAACATTCCAATTGATCCTAATTGAGTTCAGTTCATTACGCCAATTAGTTAAAAGTTTCCTATCTAAGGAAACTCATAAGATTGCATCAAGAAACTGACGTGTCAGTGGCTTTACAGTAATCCCCATACTAAGCAAGCATGTAGCGACAGTGGAGAGGAAAACTTACACACTTGTGTAGCTAGAACATTAAACACACTACTGTATCGTACTTCTCTGAAACCATTCTGAATTTATTTTCCATGAGTCAAACAAAAAATTGACATAACATTTTTAAAAAATGCCTCACTCAATTAGCCACTCAGTCACAACCCAGTATGATACCGGCCATCGAATAAATCTACCTAGTTATTAAACTCTTGGTGTTTTATCAGTGCAATGCAGTGATCCACTGATTTTATCTGAATCGGGTTCTGTAAATCTATTAAAGTAGCTCTCCGGAGTATTTCTTTGATCTGATGGCACCATCTAGTGGCTGACAAGCGTATTGCACCAATATTCAGTCTACTCAGTAATTTAAGATGCATGTTTCTTGTTTATGAATGTGCTTCTGTAGCCGACAGAGCTAAAACACGTTGTTTTACAAGTATTATTCTCATATCATGTTGTGTATTTATATTCTAAAGACTTAATTGTCCGTGAAAAGTTCATCAACGCTGCATCAGCCGAGGTGCTTCCTTAAATTTGAAGCATGTAAGCGGTAGTCTAACGCTATTGGATAGTTCTGATCGCTGCTCAGTTTCCTATTGCACAGATTTTACAGGGCAGGGGGCGGGCTTAGCAAAAAAAAAAAAGACGTATTGCTTATATCACACTACATGATAAGACAATCACTTTTACGGATTTCTGAAATATACATAATTCCTGAAAGGGGAAAACTCCGGATTGCTGCTTCAAACCAAATATAAGCATTTTGTTGTAGCTTGAATTTCTTCTCCCTGCCTCTTCTGTCACTCAGACTAAAAAGAATGACCTTCAGTGGCTGGCGGCTTGGAAACCCATAAGACTGCAGCATTAAAGTACACCCATGCCCGTGAATGTTGTGTTGGGTTGAGAGATGGCCATTTGCCTCTAAATCTGCAGGGAATCGTCTAAGAGCAGGTGTATTGCTCCATCCCGCAGCCCTGCCAAATGCACACTGTGCCAGCAATGTCTACTTTTCAACATCACTGCCTCTTTCCTGATGTCTCTCTCTCTTTTTCTCTTTGTCCTTCGCACCCTTCTTTCAGCATCCTTTCTGCCCAATTCACCACCTGTCCCTGATTGCCTGTTTTCCTCCCTCTCCACCTGTGCTCTTTCTTACTTGCATTTCCCAACAATACCCAAGCCTTACAAACTGCCCTTCTAATTTCTTCAGACTCGCTTCTTATCAATAAATACATGCGCATGTGTATGTATATTTATTTTTGTTATGAAATCAATCATATCTTCTTAAAAAAATGTTTTTCCATTTATATTTTTATACTCTATTTCTTGATTGGTTGCAAAAGCAAGAATTTGAATGAATAAAATAAAATAAAGCCCTGTTCATCTGTTTTAGCATTCCAGCTAATTTAGTTGTTCATTCCAATTTCTTCCAATTTACCCAGTAACAAAATACGAGTTTCTCAGAAAACCCTCAAGTAAGTTCTTTGTAACTCAAGTTGAAATTTAATTTGAAAATCTTTATTTCACCTTTTTTTTAATTCTGAGGCTGGATCAAATAGTTTCTTCTTTTAGAACAGTAAGAGTTTTCATCTTTTTAAACTCATCCAATTTTCTGTCTGGTCTCTAATTTGGTCTCGCCATCCAAGCCCCGCCTTCTTAATACCACCTCTCCTAGCTGCCGGTGGTCTTCCAAGCTCCCTCACATATTAAACTGCCACCTGGTTTATAGTATGAGTCGATCTTCACCACACGTCGGAACACACACAGTGTCCACACACACACAATCTAATTCATCCTCACAAATAGTGTGGAAAAAGATGGCGGAGTGAATGGTTGATTGCTTGTTGCCTCTCCCTGCTTAATCGACATAAACTGCTGGATTCTAACCATTTATGTATTTTGAAGTTTAGCTTAAGTTCAGTTTTTAAACTACTGCAGCTCTTGAGTTCTGAGCAACATTATTTTGTTTAAATTTTAGTATTATGTCTCCTAAACGTCAGCAAAAGGAGCAGCCGAAAGGCTTTGAAGTCGACGCTGACGTGGCAGAAGACGTGCTAAACAAGGAGTCACTAGAGATTATTTTACAAAAGTTGTTTTCCAGTTTTTTACCTCTGGGTTCTTGCACTATGCCTCTTCGCTGCTGTAGCCGTTTTTGGAAATTCACCCAAATGAGGTTTTGAAAGTGATAAGGACTCTTTCATCAGGCAATTCAGCTGGTCCCGATGGTATTGAAGGTCGATTTATTAGAATTGCTGCTGATGCTCTGGCCCTTCCCTTGTCAATTCTTTTTAATCTTTCTATCAACTCGTGCTCTGTCCCGAAAGATTGGAAATGTACTAAGATCATTCCACTGCATAAAGGGAATGATACTTCTGAACCTAATAATTACAGACCTATTGCGATAGTTAACACAATGATAAAAGTATTTGAAAAATTGGTATTTAACCAATTATCAAATTATTTGGACACTAATAATCTATTATCCCAATGCCAATCAGGATTTCAAAATTATTTCTCTACAACAACTGCCTTGCTTAAATTTACCTATGATATTTACTAGGGACGAGCCGGATACTCCGGTACGGATAATGCATTTTTGACAAGTGCAAATATTAAACGAGTAAAATTCATGATTATCTGTGTTCGGGTGGAAGGAGAATCCTCATTGGGTAACTGGCTGTCTTTACGCTCTGTGATTGGCCAGTCACACAGAGCACCCGCCCCTCCCTACAGACAAAACCATCTCTGCAGCGCCGGGAGATACAGATACAGATAGTGGTGTACTCGCTCATCCCTAATATTTACTTGGGTTTTGATAATAATTTAACCAAAGCGTTTGATTTAGTTGACCATTATTTGCTTTTAGACAAATTGTATGCTATTGGCCTTTCAAGGTTGTCTTTATTGTGGTTTAATTCTTTTCTTCATCATCGCTCGCAATTTGTCTCTTTTAATAGGTTTGAATCAAACACGAGAGGCATCTTTAGAGGTGTTCCGCAAGGCTCTTCATTGGGGCCGTTATTATTTTCAATTTTTATTAATGATTTGCCATTGTGTTGTACTTCTTGTTCTGTTCACATGTATGCTGATGATACAGTCTTATACTGCTCTAAGTCAAGCAAAAAAGAAATACAGGAAACTTTTCAGTCTAATTTTAAAAGTGCAGTACTGGTTAGCCCAAAATAAACTTATTTTAAATAAATCCAAAACCTATTCCATGCTTTTTAGTAGAAATGCTATTAACTTTGGTGTTGATGGGACTCTCAATCTACATTTTATAGATTCCTCTCCTGTATCTACATCTGATAAAATAAAATATTTAGGTGTTTGGTTGGAGCCTGATTTATCCTTCAGATATCATATTCAAACGATTTGTCACAAGGTCACACGGTGCTTAAGAACATTATATACATCTATCAATTGTTTTGAACTGACAGTACGCAAGCGTATTGTAACTCAGCTTCTGCTTCCAATTTTAGATTATGCAGATATACTATATCAGAACTCCTCGGTTGCTTACCTTCGCTCTCTTGATGTTATTTATAATAGCCTATGTCGTTTTGTTTTGAGGTGTCCTTTCAGAACTCATCACTGCTACATGTATGAACAACTCTCTTGGTTGACCATGAAAGCAAGACGACAATTTCATTGGTTGTTATCCATCCATCCATCCATTGTCTTCCGCTTATCCGGAGTCGGGTCGCGGGGGCAGCAGCCTAAGGAGGGAAGCCCAGACCTCCCTCTCCCCAGCCACTTGGGCCAGCTCCTCCGGGGGAATCCCAAGGCGTTCCCAGGCCAGCCGAGAGACATAATCTCTCCAGCGTGTCCTGGGTCTTCCTTTGGGTCTCCTCCCGGTTGGACGTGCCCGGAAAACCTCACCAGGGAGGCGTCCAGGAGGCATCCTAATCAGATGCCCGAGCCACCTCAACTGGCTCCTCTCGATGTGGAGGAGCAGCGGGTCTACTCTGAGCCCCTCCCGGATGACCGAGCTTCTCACCCTATCTCTAAGGGAGAGCCCAGCCACCCTGCGAAGAAAACTCATTTCGGCCGCTTGTATTCGCGATCTCGTTCTTTCGGTCACTACCCAAAGCTCGTGACCATAGGTGAGGGTAGGAACGTAGATCGACCGGTAAATTGAGAGCTTCGCCTTTCGGCTCAGCTCCCTCTTCACCACAACAGACCGGCACAACGCCCGCATCACTGCAGACGCAGCACCAATCCGCCTGTCGATCTCACGCTCCACCCTTCCCTCACTCGTGAACAAGACCCCGAGATACTTGAACTCCTCCACTTGGGGCAGGACCTCGTCCCTGACCTGGAGAAGGCATTCTACCCTTTTCCGACTCAAGACCATGGTCTCGGATTTAGAGGAGCTGATTTTCATCCCAGCTGCTTCACACCCGGCTGCGAACTGCTCCAGCGAAAGCCGGAGATCACGTTCTGATGAAGCCAACAGGACCACATCATCTGCAAAAAGCAGAGACCTGATCCTTAGGTCACCAAAACGGATCCCCTCACCACCTTGGCTGCACCTAGAAATTCTGTCCATAAAAGTTATGAACAGAATCGGTGACAAAGGGCAGCCTTGGCGGAGTCCAACTCTCACCGGAAACAAGCCCGACTTACTGCCGGCAATGCGGACCAAGCTCTGACACTGGTTGTACAGGGACCTAACAGCCCGTATCATTGGTTGTTATTCATTTTTAAATGTATTCATTTAGATTTTCCATCATATTTGAAAGTCTTGTTAGTACCCATTAACTCCTGGTATTTTACCCGCTTTACGGAGCAGCTCTCATTTGTTATTCCTCGTTTTAAAAAAGAAGTTGGGAGATATGCTTTCTGTGTTAAAGCACCTCAGGATTGGAATACATTACCTGGTAACTTAAGATCTATTTCATCTTTTCGTTTATTTCGTAATTCCATTTATGAGCATGTGATGCCGACTTGTAATTGTTTTGCCTTTTCTGTTTAAAATCATGTTCGCACCTAATTTATGTTGTTTTTCTGTTGCCAAACTCTTATTGCAAATGGATTTGTATGTGTATTTTATATTTGTATATATGTTGTTACTAGTATGCCTATAGATACATGGGGTTAGCCACAGCAAGTGATTTTTTTTAAATCTTAGTTTGTAATGGTTTAATGACTTTGCCATCTTATTCTTTACTTATTGTATGGTAGGAGGACCTGCTCGAAAACGAGATGCCACATCTCAAGCAGTTTATCCTCCTGGGAAAAATATAAGTTAAATAAATAAAATAAATAATAAAATAGATCCTAGAATTTAATCAAATCTTCCTACTGCGTTTGACATCTGCGCTGCTTATCTGGACTTCAGCGCCCAGTTGCATATGCACACATTCAGGTCTCCTGAGTTGTTGCTGACAGGATTTCGCTTGGTTTACTGCATATTATTCTCCATCTTCTTTTTCTGTCCGTAAACCTGACTGAATTGTCTCTGTTTAGATAGTGTTGCTCAATAAGCAGCCTGGCACATTTTCTTGTTGAGATGCAAACTTCACGCAGGAATCTGAATCGTGTATTATTATTAGATGCAGAACGGTGGGCCCAGATATTTTCAGACACGGCTGCTGTTTGAAATGAAAGGCTGGGTTTGGAAGAATTCATTCTAACTATGCTGAAGTTCACTGAAAGTTTACCGTACTAATTGCAGCACTGAGTTCACGGTTGCTGTATCCATCCAAGCAGACTCTTAAAATCTTGGGAGTATGCCTTGGAAGAGATGTTAAAGAGCGGTTTGCCAAAGTGGAGGGAAAAAATCCCAAAGTTTCTACAAATTGCACAAAGCCTAATTAAGGTAAAGTTTTTATTCATTCAGTTGAAGCTTGCGCTATTGTGTAAACACATTTCATAATTCAAAATAAACGAAGACATTTTCTTTATCTTTATTTTTAACCAGGATTTTGTGTGATGTTCCGTTTCCAGGGGCGTAACTTTGGGGGAGGGGGGGGGGGGGGGGGGGGGGGAGAGGGGGACATGTCCACCCTTACTTTAGCATCAGGCAGATTGAGATCTACTTAATTTTACTAAGATAAGGTAGAACTTTATATAAATGAGGGTTAATGACCAAACATATCAGAAATAGGTTTTTGGATCCTTGGACCCCCACCCCCTAACCCCACCACACAAGCCATTAGCTACATTTACACGAGCACAAGTAATTGGATTGAACGCCCTATCGGATCAAAAATTGTAAACATGTCAATCGGAATATTCTGATCTGATTCGGCCTGATCCGAATGAAATTTCATTCCGATTGAGAGAGGTGGTTTTGTCCGATCGTCAATCGAATTGACGTCCATGTACACACCCATTCGGATTGTTGGGGTAAAATAATGCCCACTGTGGATGTGTGCAACTTCAGCATGGCGTCTTTCCGCCTTTGCAGATGCTCAGGACAGATCGAAAACATGGTGGAAGGTAAACAGAAGCGGTCTGTTGCCAACACTATTTTTTACTGGAAACACTACGGCAGCTCTTTATTATTGAACGTCTCGATGGCCGAACGGCTAGAAATGCCAAGTCAAGTGCATCTAAAAAAGCAGGAAGCGGGAATTCACCAAAGCTAGAAAATAAGAAAATAAAATGCAAGGGGAAAGACGTGCGGGCAAGATGGCGTTTGTTTACAATTTTTCTTCCGAAGAGACAACTCTGAGCATGTTCAGCCCACGCTGCATGCATCACGACATGATCGGATCATTCCAGTTAGTGTCCATGTAAACAGAGATTTGGGATTTCCGATCAACCAAGATTTGAATCGAATAGGGGAAATTTGGCACATGTAAACGTAGCTACTGTTGCCCCTATTTTTGAAATAAAAACGACTCCCTTGTCTGTTAGTCTTTGTTGTTTGTAAGAAACTACTAGCAACAATTTTCAAACTTTATTTCAGCCCACTCTGCAAGAGTTACCTACACATGTGCAAAATTGTATAAAATGCCATAAAGTTGATTCACAGGAACTTTAAATTTTGTCTTGAATGACCCATTTCTTTCTCCAAACAGTTTTTGTTTTAATGTTTTAAATGCAAAATGGGCCTAAAGCATGACACAACATGTTCATGCGTGCATGTTTGACTTCACCTACCTCTAAATAAGTAAGCACGAGTTTAAAACCATTTAAAACCTTCAGTCTGTGTCGCAATGCCCTTGTCTGACACATGCAGATGCTCCATTTGGTTTTCTTTGTTTCATGCCTGCTCGCACTTTTTTGTGGTTTCACCGATGAATAAATGCATGAATCCAGCCCCATGGGCTCAGCTTTATTGGTTTTGGTTTATTGTAAAGCATAAACTGTTTGACAGCTTGATTTCATTTCACTTGGCTCTAGCTGTCCTCATTTGATGTTAAAACGAAAACGGTTTCATTCATTATTCACTTGCCAGGTGCACGTTTATCTTTTATTTGGAATGACAGGACAGCTCAGTGAGCTAGATGAATTTACCTGCACTGATGGTGCGTTCCAGTTGTCCTCAGAACTCGTTTTTCCGGGTTAAGTTAACCAGAAATGACGCAATGAACTCGGAATTCCGAGCTGCAAGCTCATTTGTTTCAGAGGACCCCATTTTAAAGATGGCCGTGCCCAGTGCTACTAGTAAGTTGTTGTCGTCTTTACTTTTTTCATCATTTATCCACGTTATTTGAGTAGCGTCATGGAGAAACGCTGATGCTAGCAACATCTGGTGAGATACCGGAAGTAGCACATACTCATTGGTTTACATTGTGAGGTTTTGTTGCTAGTAGCAGTTTATTTGAACATTTGAAGAGGATTCAAAAAAATATTTACCCCCGAAAAATGTAGTCACCCGCCTCGGGAAGATGTTGCGCTGTTCGCGCTTGTACTAACAACCAGAGAAAATTAAATTTGTAGCTACAAGAGCGATATTTAGAACATGCACTATTAAATGCAAGCAATAAGTGTTTTTCTGAACATGAAAACAGGTATAGAGGGCTGTTGGTCTCATGGTCACCTGCTTTGTGCCACACTGGTGAAAACAGACATTGTGGACCCAGGTTGTTGATCAAAGCCAGTCCTACCATTGTGGCCAAATAGCCCACAGAGATGTAAACATTGCATCAAAGAATGGCCCACTGATTGACCTCAAAGATTGCAAAGTTAAGGTTAATGGCGTGTCAGAAGTGTGTGTGACCACCATCTGTGTGTGTGTGTGTGTGTGTGTGTGCCATTCGAAGGGGGTTGAGGGCTACTTTGGTGGTAAATTGAACCACCCAATATTGAAAAGAACTTAAAAGCGACTGTCACAAAAGGTAACCTTGATCTCTTCACTTGTATATTTGGGTTAAAGAGATTCACATTCACACACACAGCATAGCCTCAATGGGTCACAGGTGCTGCTTCTGATTTCTATTTACAAAGTTTGCTTCACAGCCTCATGTCTGTACCTATTGCTACATTAAATCTATCAGGTGTTTTAAATTAAAATTTTTAATTATTCTTTAATATTAATTTCAAAAACAACAGTGTGTTATTAAATACATGTTCAAAAGCTAATTGCTTGGGGGGTTCTACGACTCTGGAAGGCCTCCTCCTTAAAAAGACGTCCTCCTCCCCCCTTTCTTCTAGGACAGGAAATCCTCCAGCCTGCTGCAGGGTCTGTGTTTACTCGTTCTCCTGAGTGGTGAGTCTGCTGTGTGTGTGTGCTCGTGTGCAGGTGCACTTGTTAACGACTCGTATTTCTGCCTGAGGAACTCAGAGTGCGCGCGGGCGAGGTTGAGGGGGGTGCTGTCAATCACTACCTCAATGCCGCTCTCTGGGTCCGCCAGGTGACGCCTCCTTTAGGCGCATTATTCTAACAGGAAGTGTGGGTGAAATTAGACTCCACCCTTTAAGGTTGCTGCCTCCACCACCCTGACCTGGAATAGTGGAACACAGTTTGATGAGATGCATAATCTTGGATTTTTGAGCACTTTGCTTTTTGTTTGGAGTTTTTTTTTTCTTATTTCATCTCTTTGCTACTTTCAGGAATACTAGTCCCTTCCAACTTAGACTTTAACCTAAAACCACATTAACAGCAGCACTACCGTATGTTTAAATCGTTGAAGCCTGGCAGGAATACAAGTACAGGTGAGCAATTTGTGTGGAAATGAATACCATTTGCATAACTCACTTGACCGTGCTTTGAAATTATGCACCCCGTTTCTTCACTTGTTACCTCATTCTGGTTGTGAGTTTAATTTGGCTGATAAGAGTTCCTTATATAGACAATTAATTGGCAACAAATTCCCTCCAAGTTTTAGTCGTTCTGTAATTAAAGTAAGAATTGTGATAGTGTTTCCTCTTTTTTCCACTTTGCTTACTTAGCCAACAACAAAAACACCAAACAATTGCTCCTTTGGCTTCTAAAGAGAAAAAGAATAAAAAAGAAAGGAAAAAGAAGATAAAAGGGAGTGGTGATTAGGCTGAATTTTGTGTCTCTTGCCTCTTGGCGTTGCATGCACACAACTAAATCTGAGGAAGATTTTGGGCAATGCGGTGTCTGTGAGAGATCAAAGTGCCTTCTCGCCTTGCTTTGCATACCTAAAACACCATCAATAATGCATTTCCTTCCCTACCTACCGACACAAGAGCCACAGCGCATGCACTCACACATGCATACGTATAAAAGCCTACAGCGCTGCCTGGCCTTTCAACACGTCTGGTGAACAGTTCTGGGCCAAAGATGAGTACAGGTTGACAGCTACCGCAGGGTGGTGACGGTTACATAAGGAAGGTGAGAACTTACATTTTAATAAAACATGGCTCATTATCCAGTGATTCGCTGTATTTTGTTCAATTTATTGCACTACTCATCTTTACGCTCCGATCTTAATGTAGGGAGGCAATAACTAGGTGACTTTTTTCACATTTCTCTCATAAGTTAACATTTCTTGGTGAGTCGACATAACTTCAGTTTCTTTCTGAAAAGTCATTCAAGGATATGGTGTCTAGTAGAAAATTCAAGTTTAGAAATTGACTAAAGGGCCTTCTTTTTTCAAGCAACTCACTTGAGAACGTAAACAAATCAAATGCGTCTGTTTTCTCACATTTATCACATTCAGATGATACTTTTAAAAACAGAAGTTGTGTAAAACAACATTTGATGGAAAACTAGAAAATCTAGTTACGGTTGAGACTGAAAGAAACCAAGTTTTTAGTCCTGACCCGTCCTTGGAAATGAGTGTCCTCCCTTAAAGGTCAACTTTACTCAGGTTTTTAATACATTAGGAATGAATGACTTGTAAGTTGTTCTCTGGGGGGAAAAAACTCTGTGTGACTGTTTGAGGAAGTAGAAGTCAGCCGGAGGAGAAAATTGTAGAAGACGGCAGGATTTGAAGTCTTAAGCCTCCTTTCCACCGTACGTGAAAGCATTGCGAAACGGCCACAAAACGTACTTTGCGGCAATTAGCTGTTGTTATAGTGAATGGTTTCCTTCCCACCTGAAGCAAAGGGATGCCATCATTATGTTTGGAATCTATTTTTGATGTGCTACACTTCCAAAACACGTCAAACTCCACAGTTTAGTTTGGGGTCAGACAGGAAGTCATTCACAAAAGCAGTGTAAAACATCTGAAAATTTTCAAAATAAAAGTCACGTGCTTAAAAACGTACATCATTTCATGTTAAAACCTCTGTAACTGAGGTAAACAGAGCAGAAAATAAACCACAGACCTTTTTGGATACATGCAGCTGTCTTTCTCCTTGCTTGTTATGGTGTGGACTTCTGAAATCACGCATAGCGTTGAAATTATTCTGTGATTTTGTGACCTCACAGGATCAGCTGTGTGGAACGCTTTCACTCTCGTTTTGCGTCAGATGCACATGGTTGGGAGGGAGCTCACGGGTAAAACGGCTCTATTTCATTACACTCCGTTTTCACATCTGATGGAAAGGAGGCGTTATTTTCTAATATTTTGACATCTTGCCTCTGATTGGCTAACAGCAACACGACTCGACCACTGACTCTGTTTGCTCTGCAACGTTGATGTTTTATCTCCACAAATAACACAAGTTGGAGGAGTTCTGCTGTGTGGTGGAGTTACTAATGCTAATGGTTAGCTTCTAGTCTAGACGTCTTCTGCTGTTTCCTGGACGCTAAACCAACTACAGCCTTCCTCGTCGTGAGTCAAGATGGGTGAGTCAATGAATGTTAAGTGACAGTGTGACGTAGATCTGTCAGGATTTTGAACCGACCGTTTTACCGTCGATTTTCTATCAGACACTAATGCAGGAATTAGGGCTGGAAGACTATTTTCACATCCAGTCTGCATTTTAAACTCATTGACTGATCATTTTCAACAATAATGAGTAAAATAGTTTCTCAGTGAAGCTGCTCTTTAAAAAAACAGAAATAAAAGAAACTTTAATTATCTGAGATGATCCAAATCATCCTTATCAAGCTGCAGTGGGTGCAAAGATTATTTTTCTTAGATGTTCAGCTGCATGTACTTATTTGCTGCTTATAAAACTACCGTGACTATTTTTGATTAATTTTTAAACAGCTATTATGTACAAGTCTATGCATTAAAATGGCACATTCAGACTCTTGCAGAGCTGCAGAGGTAAATAAAGCCTCTCAAAGCAGCACATTTCTAAAGGGTTGAACAATAAAGGAGGTGATGTTTATTTGCCAGATTGACTGAATTTTACAGAGACAATATAGAAAACATATTCTTCCTAATATTAAAAAATAAAAAACTCCTTCCAAAACAATAAAAGCCTTTATAATGTGCTGATTTTTTTTCTGCTACTTTTGTAATTACTGACCTTTCTGGTATAGAAATGCATGTCAAACTGCTGTGTTGTTAATTACAGCTACTTTATAGATTTTTATTAGCAACTCTGACGAGACAAGAATATTGGTAAAACTATAACTAATGAATGCTGGGTTTGAAATCCATATTTATTTTATTTAGGCTTAATTAATACCTATTCTGCCTACAAATGAGTTAGAAATTGCATTTCATCAAATAATATTACACTAATAACATTAAAGTTAAATCAATGAACTCCAGTCGCAAATGAAGCAGCTGATAAATCAATTGGGACACTTTAAATCTAAATCGTGTTCATTTTTAAAGAAATGTTCAACTTTAACATTACAATTAAGAATTTGCTCATTAAAATTAATGAATTTAGAAGCCAGAATTAAAATCTATCTAATTTAATGAACAATGTTTTAGACTGCCTTTTAATTTGTACGAACAAAATGGATAAAAATAAATAAAAGATTTTAAAAAAGCAGGAAATTGGTCTTTTTTTTTTTTTACAACTCAATGTAAAACTTACATTTCTGAAAATTGAGCAGCAGACAGATTTGACCTCAGCACGACCGGCCCCCTGATGACAAGCTTCACCCTCAGGCACCATGAGGAGTACCGAAGTGACAGTCGCTCCGTGAGATCCATCTTCCTCAACGAAGGAGAAGTTCAGGTCACTGAAGATGAACAATACACACATCCTAATGCACACACTGTCCTAATATGCCTCCAGAACCACAAAGTGTTGTGAAATTTTCTACCTGTAAATGTACAAGCTTTACTCATTATCTCATAATTGCCTCCAGATATGGACTCTACAACAATAACTGAGCATTTTACATGTTATTAAACCATTTTATGTCAGTAGCTACTCTATATGACTCTAAAAATATGAAGTCATTTTCTAACAGTCATTAAACGGTAGTAGACACTTCCTATGACAATTATAGGATCCTCTGGCATCATGATGAGGTAATGAAAACTGATGAACCTGATAATGACAACTCTAATTTGTTTTCTGATGCAATGGCACAAATGCATTTATTCCAAGTATTAATAAACATGAAAATCTAAATTTGAATGCAAAATTCTGAAACTGAAACTAAATTGGATGCAGATTTGGAAAAACGAAGAGATAATATTAGTTTAGGTGCCAGAGCTGGACGGCACTTGTCCATTTGGTCCATTTAATTCAGAACAAACTAGAGAGGAGGCAGGTCTTTCATGTCAAGATCTAGTCTCCCACTGTGACATTTTATAGCAAATGTTTCCCATCAGCAGCTTGTCGTTTCAGGGAAAGAGCTTCAGCGAGAAAAGGTCAGGAGGGGCTGCTCCCTTCTAATATTACCAATAATCTGTGGCTGTTGAGATGAAAGGGTTAATAGTGAAACAAATGACATCATCTCATCATTTAGCATCACCTTGTATTGCCTTATTGTCTGTTATGAACGTTAGATTTCTTTTGTGTGTGTTGAAGACAAAAATGGTGATAAAATGATTTTCTGGTCATTTTAGTCTGTTTATGTTTAAAAGTTCCAACTAATTCTTCTCTTACCTGTTTAAATGGTTTTCTGAATGGCCTGTTTCATGTCTAGTTAGCTAAAGTGAGACAAGTCCAAAATTGTCTTTATAAATCAACCTTAGTGTTCAGCTTTTTACAGCCGTTTGTGCAGCTTCTTTTATTAAACGTTTACATTTGCATCACTTAAACAGATATATAGGTCAACATGGACCCCTGAATGTACTGGAAATGCTACATTTTGCAGCTGGAGGTGACATTCACACTAAAATTACTTTTTTAATGTTGCTTCTAAAATATTTATAAACTATAAATGACCCGCACTTGTATAGTGTCTTTCAGAGTTAGAGGACTCTAAAGCGCTTTACACTAGTGTGTATCATTCATCCATTCACACACACACTCACATGCTGGTGATGATGAGCTACAATGTAGCCACAGCTGCTCTGGGGCACACTGACAGAGGCGAGGCTTCCAAACACCAGTGCCAACAGTCCCTCCGACCTCCCCCAGAAGGCAAGGTGGGTTAAGTGTCTTGCCTAAAGACACAACAGCAGAATTCTCTGCCGGGAGCTGGAATCGATCCTACAACCTTCCGATAACTGGACAACCCGCTCTACCTCCTTCTCATGAACTTGGAGATTCGATCTTTTTTAACATGGTAGTAATTTTCCTTGGTCTTGGCAGCTATATAAATATAAACACTAGTCATGTTTCCACTAAAGAAATTCTGGGAAATGTCTGGGAGAAGGGAAGTTGACACACGAAAACAGCTATTGTGTCTCCATTTAAAATCGGTCCTTTCAGGACTTTGCTAAGATGTCCGCATATTGCGAATGTTTTGGCAGTGAGTGATGTCACTGATCAGTGCCAAACTGCATCCAAGGACATTGAAAACATTGAAAAGTTTTCTGGGTGAATTCTCCACCACATTTTTGGCGTTGGCCAATTTTAAAGCAGCGTCAATACTGATGAATGTTTTCCCTCCATTCTGCTTCACCAGCAATTAATCCAATTTTACAAATGCTGGTTTTTAGGTGACGTCTATAAAATAATGTCCTACTGATTTACAACCACTCAGCACAAGTCAACCACAAGGGCCATTTCCAAGTACACACCCCAATGCAAAAACACGGTTTGTGGTCCTTTCAGGCCAGCCCAGTCAAATGGAGGCCCGCTAAAATTACCTGGAAGTTCTGGTAGAAACGGGCCTCCTGTTAGGTGATCCAGAATTCTTAAGACACATTTAGGAAGCCATCAACCACATGTCAAATAGTTGTTATTCACAACTACACTTTTAAATCAATCTTACACTTACAGAAAGAATCTGAATGCTTCTGGTGTTGTTTAGAGTAACAAAAGTTCTTATGATAACTTGAACTGGCAAAGCTTTTTTTTTTAATTTGCTAAAGTTTTTACTTAAAAGAATTCTGTCCACTGGACCAAATCAATTCATATTCCTTACAGTCGTAGCAGGCAGATGGATCTGCTGAAGTAATTAAAAAAAGGACTTGATGTGAATTTTAAATTAAAAACAGCTTAAACATTTTAATCTAAACATTTGAGTGGGAATCACTTACATCCATTTCAATAAATAACGTGGTCTTTAAAGAATTATTTCCCAATTCTGGTTGAACACACGTCACTTCTCATGACCTTACATGTCAATGAGCAGCCAGCTGCATGTGCTTAAAAGCAAACCTTGCACACATATGAACACACACACACACACAGCAGCCCATCCATATTAATGAGATTGACAGCATTGTCCCATTTCTCCCACAGAGCTTTTGCCCTTTTCCCGTCTCCTGAAAAGGACACACACTTCCCATGCACGAGATCACACTCATGTATGCAGAAACATTATAAAAGAACACTAAATAAGAGTGACAAAAGTGCAGCATTGTTGCTCCTCTCCTCCTGCTCATTCCCTGCACATACAAGCTGGCAGAGACAGCAACAAATGGCACGGAAGGTTGAAGAGTGCCCCCTGCTGTTACACTGTGACCGAGGTCGGTCAACCCAGTTTGAGTCATTCCACTTCACTCTCTCTCTCTATTAGCAGAGGCTCACTGGGAGGTGGGGGGAGGTCAATATCATACACTGCTGCAGCTAAAGTAATAAAACATCATGGTAACCCACTCTGAGCAATACAGAGAATGGAAGACTAGAAAAGGAGGTGTGAGAATTTAAGCAACGGCTGGAGAACGGAGAGGAATCCCAAAAGACAGACAAGAAAGAAGCATGTAGGTCATTTTGTGAAAGGGGGGAAATACTGGTGGTGCCAAAAGATGTGTTGGAAAACATGGAAAGAATGATAGTTGGATATGGTCAGTAGGAAAAAGTAAACAGCTTTCCACCAGCACAATATTTCAATCCCTGTTTGAGCAAATCATTTAATCAAAGATCTTTAAGTTAGAATACTCAGGACTGTCAATGCTACCAGATGCATTAAAAACTCAACATCTTCCACAGAACACGACTCAAAAACCAAGTAACACCTAAATCAACTTATTGTTGCTGATAACCTGTATAGATGAGTGTTTAATAGTGCTGTAGACATGTGTAGTCATTATTTTGGCAGTTTACTGCAACTCACTTAAAATTCAATTTTTCAGCCCAAACCCGTAATTATATCTCCATCTTCAGGTTAAAATCAGCCACAGCTGATGGCTAAGCTGTACGAGGTGACGTCTGTACTGTACTACGTAGCTGCGCTGCACTGGACTCCAGCTGAGTCTCAGTTGCACCTCTACCTGGCTCGGCCACTCACCTGCCAACAGGGCCAGCCCAAGGATTTGTGGGGCCCTAAGCAGGTTTTCTTTTGGGGCCCCCATACCAACCAGTCAACACCAGATAATTCATCATTCTTAGGCTTATGTGTGTAACATACCCACTATCATTAGCATCTTTTGTAATTAGTTTACTTCTGGTTTCATAATAGCTATTAACCTTACATTAGTATCAAACCAATAAAAATTCTCTAACTTGCAGAGTGAACTTGTTTTTCCAACTGAGAAACTCGGAGAGCGTGCACAGGGGGGGTTTGAGAGGGGTGCTGTCAATCACTGCCTCAGTGCCGCTCTTTCGGTCCGCCAGACGATGCCTCTTTTAGAAGCATTTTTCTAACAGGAAATGTGGATGAAGTAAGACTGAAGACCCATGGTGTGACTCACCCTTTAACATTTTTCACATTTTGTCTGATTTAGGTACTTTTCACCCCCAGTGACTTTGTTTGCTCAGACAAACTAGCTCTTAATTAGATCTGAAATACATCAACACTCGATCAAGTACAGCGAGTGCAGCAATTTCCTAAAAAGGACTTAGAAATAGCCTTGGGCCCAAATAAATACAAATAGGTAAGACACGCTGCTGAAATTGGTTGATTTAATTTAAGAAGAAACCCTGAAAGTGATCAATTATTATCAATCGGAACCAGACTCAATAATAAATATGGTGCAAAAAAAAAGGAGACGTTAATATGGGTTTTAATAATGCTTACATATATTTAAGCAAATTCTTAAAAAATCAGTTAATAATGAAAAAGATCTCCATCATCCCAGGTCTGTGACTGACTGAAGAACTGGCTCACTCTGATTATGTTTTATTTAAAAAAAAAAAAAAAAAGTTTTGAGCCTGATCTAAGTGAATAAAGAGTCTATATATTGACTTCAGTAGAATTTATAGTTTTCAGATTTTACAAGGAATAGAGGAAAGGGAGTGTTTTTTTCTTGCATAAATCCAAGCAGCATTTTTCTTTGGCTGAAATATTTAAAGATGTTTTTTTGTAGCAATGACAAGGTGGAATTGACGTTTTTCTATCTTAATTTAACAAATGCATGAAGCTGATCTTCTGCATCACCGAGATGTAGCCTGGAAAACATGGGCAAAAAAGGACATTCTAAAGAGCTTTATGATATAACCATTTCCTTATAATCATTACCATGCATAGTACCCACATGAATAAATGACATGAGGGATCTATTCATATCAGCTCCTGTTTTTGTTGCAAAAATAGTCATCTAAATACAAACAAGAAGATTATGTAATGACTTTAGGGGATTATGTGAAAAACATAAGGAATAGTGCAAACTCAAGCCACAACCCTGAAAAAAAATCCACTCAAAAAGCAATGAAAGGGTGAGAGGGCCAACCTGAAACCAACAGTAATTGCAGAAGATCAGAAAGGTTATCGTCTAAGGTCTCCTCCTTTCCAATTGCTTTCTCCCACTGATGGATGACAGACTTCTATGCTAGCCAATGGGCAATAGAGCCATGAAGATAAATCCCACCAGAAAGGGTCTTCTTCCATTTTTCAGAGGTCTATTTGTTACACCAAATGTGTGTTTTTTTGTTTTTTCTTTATGGGTGAGTATTTTTTAAAACCAACTCTCCCGTCTTTAATGTTTATTTACAAAATAATAGAGACAGGAATAACTGCTCATGATATGACAAAAATAAAGAAACAAGAGATGAAATTAAGGTTGAGCAATGGAAAGTCTTTGAATGAACCGGGCCTTTCCACCAGACGCGTAAGCTAACCCTAACCCCAGCTTTCCACTGGACGAGTAAGCAGCGAGTAACGTAATAGACGTGTTTTATCTGCTAAATTCCTTCCGACTGTGAGCGTTTCAGAAGCGAGACACTCAGCTGGTCTGGCGAGGTTGCCAAATCACCGGACAATTGACCTGTCGCCGAGCCCTGCCCCCCTTAGTTACTGTTGCTAAGTCCGACAACAAGTGGGTCAAACATTGACCAGCTCGGCAGATTTCCGCGATGGAAAGTAGACAGATGTGGGTCAGCGACATTTTTGGAGCAATTCCTTCGCAATGTCATCCAGATCGAGGCAAAAAGGGTTACAGTATGCAGTGGAGGGATATATAAGTGTCGGCTCCACTGAGCGAAGCGTAGCAGGGAACAAGCAGTTGGGAGTTTCGGGAGAAGGCGGCGTCCGGTGACACGCGTGGATCCGAGGAGCGGTGGCGGCGATGCGATATCCCTGTGAGCTGTCAGATGATCTGAGCTGCAGGCAGCTATAACGGAGAAAAGCTCCCGGTGCTCATCGCTCCAGTTTATCATCTCAGCTGAGTCTGTTTACAAAACGAAACGTATGCCCATGTTTACTTTCATTCTCAATATAGTTTCCGGCAGGAGCTCGGCATTAATTCATCACGTGATCATGACACCACCCGCTGCTTAATGTGCGTTTATAAGACACACGGTTGATGTAATATTACGCTGATTTGCCGGCACGGTGTGTCTTATAAAAGGGCCTTGGATAGTCTGGGAGGCGGACCTCCGTCCAGCAGCAGGCGGGTGGAGCACTCATGCTTGGCTGTTGCTGGTTGAGCTCGAGGTTCTGAAGGGGAACAGAGGGGACACGACTACTATCGAAGCTAATGATCCTGCTGAACCTGCGGTAAGGCATTTGCGTCACTTCCTGTTTCAGTGTTGCACTCAGTGTAGCTGTTCGGTGTTTGTGGATTGCTAAAATTGGTTTGATTTCTCTGTACTGAGACATTTTTGAGTTCTTGTAGTACATAAGCGAAAACACACATTTTCTGTTGCACCTAGCGTTTAGGGAACCCTTTGAGTTCGCACGCAGTTTTATTTGGTGTTGAAAGGTTGTTTGCCTAGTTAGCTTAGCCTCGGCGCGGCTATGGCTACTTCTGTCTCTCCCTCTCCGTCTCCTATCTCTTGCTCTGTGTGTCAGATGTTTAGTTACTCCTCTGCCTCCTTTAGTGATAATGGTACGTGTAATAAATGTAGCATTTTTGTAGCTTTGGAGGCGAGGGTGTCGGAATTGGAGGCCCGGCTCCGCGCTGTTGAAAAACCTGTAGATAGCCGTAGCTACTTAGCTAGCGCGGGGCTAATTAGATCAGAACCACCCCGTAGCGGTCCTCCAGTAGAACCCGAGCAGCCAGGACCTCAGGCCAGCTGGGTGACTGTACGTAAGAAGCATAGAACCCAGCCCGTGGGACACCACCAACCCGTCCACGTTTCAAACAGATTTTCCCCACTCGGTGACGCACCCACTGAGAAGCCGACTCTGGTTATAGGTAGCTCCATAGTCAGAAACGTGGCATTAGAGACTCCAGCAACCATAGTCAAATGTTTGCCAGGGGCCAGAGCGGGCGACATTAAATCCTACCTGAAACTGCTGGCTAAGGATAAGCGTAAATACAGTAAATACAGATTGTTATTCACGCTGGCGGTAATGACACCCGGTTACGCCAATTGGAGGTCACTAAAATCAATGTTGCTTCGGTGTGTAAGTTTGCCAAAACAATGTCGGACTCCGTAATTTTCTCTGGCCCCCTGCCTGATCGGACCAGTGACGACATGTTTAGCCGCATGCTGTCCTTCAACCGCTGGTTGTCTAGGTGGTGTCCTGAAAACAACGTGGGCTACATTGATAATTGGAATACGTTTTGGGGAAAACCTGGTCTGATCCGAAGAGACGACATCCATCCCACTTTGGATGGTGCAGCTCTTCTTTCTAGGAATATGGCCAATTTTATTAGTCCTCCCTGACAACCCAGGGTCCAGACCAGGAAGCAGAGTGGTAGTTTAACCCTCCCCTCTGCAGCTTCTGTACTGTTACCCACCCACTACCCCATCCAGACAGTGTCCTGCCCACGGCCAGGATCAAACAGATTAAAAATCAGGCTTAATAGAGCAAATCATGAAAATCTCATAAAAATAAAAACAAATTCTACTGAACAGAAAACTAGAACAATTAAATGTGGTTTATTGAACATTAGATCTATCTTTTCAAAGACTTTATTAGTTAATGATTTGATTTGTGATAATCAGATTTCTCTGTTTTGTCTCACAGAATCCTGGCTGCAGCAAGAGGACTATGTTAGTTTAAATGAGTCCACTCCTTCTAATTATTTAAATCATCATATTGCTCGTAGTACAGGGCGAGGAGGAGGAGTAGCAACCATCTTTCATTCAGATTTATTAATCAGTCCCCTACCAATTAATAGCTACAGTTCTTTGCCTAATCTGGATTGCAAAGCTCTAAAACCACTTTTGTTTGTAGTCTTGTATCGTCCACCAGGCCCCTACTCTCAATTTTTGGATCAGATCTCAGATTTCTTGTCTGATTTGGTGTTAAATACTGATAAGGTCATTGTGGC
>SSNS01000014.1:2117844-2228106 GCA_006937985.1 Aphyosemion australe
TTATCTGATAACGCTGTAGCAAACTTTAAAGCAGCTGTTCCATCTTTACTGTCTTCAGAATCTCAGTGTAACTTAGCAGAGGGCAACTATTTCATTTCTAGCCCTTCACAAATTGACGGTCTAGTTCATAGTGTTACTTCCTCTTTACGTGTGGCATTAGACAATGTTGCCCCTTTAAAAAAGAAGGTCATTAAGCACAGGAAGTTGGCTCCCTGGTTTAATTCTGAACTGCGTACTTTAAAACAAACCTCTAGAAAATTGGAGAGAACATGGCGCTCTACACACCGGGAAGAGTTCTACTTATCCTGGAAAAATAGTCTAGTGCTTTATAAAAATAAGCTTCGACAAGCTAGAACTGCATATTATTCGTCACTAATTGAGGAGAATAAGAATAATCCTAAATTTCTTTTCAGTACAGTTGCTAAACTTACACAGAATCATAGCTCTGAGCCAGCTATTCCCTTAGCCTTCAGCAGCAACGACTTTATGGAATTCTTCACTAATAAAATAGATTCTATTAGAAACAAAATCATCAGCATCCTCCCCAACACGACTTCTTCTTCCTCAGTAAGTGAGGCAGCATCTGAGGTAACTGTAGAACCTCATCTGTGTTTGAACTGTTTTGATGCAGTTGAGCTTTCAGAGTTATCAAAAATATTAGCTTAATCTAAACCTTCAACTTGTATTTTAGACCCAATCCCAACCAAATTATTTAAAGAAACATTTCCTTTGGTTACTGCCCCCATTTTAGATATAATTAACCTATCCTTAGTAAATGGATACGTACCGCAGGAGTTTAAGGTTGCTGTAATTAAACCTCTTCTTAAGAAACCTTCTCTGGATCCAGATGACCTAATGAATTATAGACCAATATCTAATCTCCCATTTTTATCTAAAGTCCTTGAGAAAATAGTGGCCAATCGAGTATGTGAGCATCTAAACACTAATGATCTGTTTGAGGAATTTCAGTCAGGTTTTAGAGAGTATCACAGCACTGAAACCGCATTTGTGAAAGTTACAAATGATATTCTCACGGCCTCAGATAAGAATCTTGTGTCTGTTCTGGTCTTGTTGGACCTCAGTGCTGCTTTTGACACAGTCGATCACAATATTCTCTTAGAAAGGCTTGAACATGTTGTAGGGATCAAAGGAACAGCGCTAGGCTGGTTTAAATCTTATTTATCTGACAGATTTCAGTTTGTTCATGTACATGAGAAATCTTCTTCATACTCTAGAGTTACTTGTGGAGTACCACAGGGTTCAGTACTTGGACCAATTCTTTTCACTATATATATGCTTCCAATTGGTAAAATCATTAGACAACATGGGATAAACTTCCACTGTTATGCTGATGATACTCAGTTATATTTATCCATAAACCCTGATGAACCTAATCAGTTAGGTAGACTACAGGCTTGTCTTGAAGACATAAAAATCTGGATGACTCTAAACTTTCTGCTGTTAAATCCAGACAAGACTGAAGTTATCATCTTTGGACCAGAACCTCAGAAAAGGAAACTGCTTAGTCAGTCACCTGATCTAAACGGTATTAAATTAGCCTCCGAGAACAAAGTAAAGAACCTCGGTGTAATCTTTGACCAGGACATGTCATTCAAATCCCACGTTAAACAGGTTTGTAGGATTTCCTTTTTCCACCTTCGGAATATTGCTGCGTACTATAATTCACGGACATTACGCAACGCTTACGCGTCCGGTGGAAAGGCCCAGTTAACAAGAACTGGTTTTAAAAAAGAAGGCGTTTGTAGATAAGAAGGCTGCTGAGTATTTGCATGGTTAGTTTGGAGTTTGTCAGAAGGTTCACAGAGGAGACGCCTCAGTAGATTGTTTATAAATGGCTATCAGAACAGCAATAACCGCTCCCTTTTCCACTCCTAAAATGATCTTATTATGGTTAAAGCCATTAGGAAGTGGCTTCTTTTGGGAAGAATATATATATAGGATAAAAAAAAGGGGAAAAGTGAGAAGTGAGGGAGGGAAGCTAATAGTGATACAAACGGAGACAGAAGAGAAACTAGCTGAACTGAGCCCAAGACATAGAGGAAGGAGCCGTAATGAGGTGAAAAAGTGGATAGAGAAAAAAAGGGAGGACCTAGTTTGAGACAAAATTGGGTTTCTGCAGAATAAAACCACAAACTTTCTGAGCTTCAGCAATTCATGAGAAACAACGTCAACGTTCTGAGACTCTGAAACTGTATCCTTTAGGGTAAATTTCCAAAGGATCTTCATCTATTATCTCATGCAGGATTTGTAAAATGTATAAAATCAATTTTAAAACTTTCTAGTATGAACTTTTATCCCATGAGAATAGTACAAATAATATAATATGCACATAAAGTCACATCAAGTTTAAGATAGTATGTGTAGCAAAACATGTAAACAAAAATTAAGGACATTTTTGTTTGGTTGATTATTGGGCAGCAGTAGCTCAGGGGGTAGAGCGGGTTGTCCAGTAATCGGAAGGTTGCAGGTTTGATCCCGGCTCCCCCCATAGAATGCTGCTGTTGTGTCCTTGGGCAAGACACTTAACCTGCCTTGCCTGCTGGTGGTGGTCGGAGGGACCGGTGGTGCCAGTGTACGGCAGGCCTCGCCTCTGTCATTGCGCCCCAGGGCAGCTGTGGCTACATTGTAGCTCATCCCCACCAGCATGTGAATGTGTGTGTGAATGGGTGGATGACTGTGTTGTGAAGCGCCTTGGGGGGTTATAGAACCCTAAGAAGGCGCTATACAAATACAGGCCATTTACCATTTTTTCTTTGTTGTAAAAATGCCTCCAGGTATATTTGTTTTACACTAGAAACATCATTACTACAAGGTGTCATTTCTAATGATCACACATTTTGTTGATGAACACATCTTAGCCTGTGAGTACTATTTGCTAAAATCCACTATTTTCCTGTTGGGTGTTTTGCTTCTTTGTAAAGGGGACTAAGCAGTCTATCTATTAGTATGATACTGTCAAAATGCATTGTTTTAATAAACTAAATAATTACCCAAAAACGCATTTAATCATTTTCTGTGCCAAGTCATAGTTGTTTGACATTACATGTTTATTTCTTTTTGGATTGGGAATATTTTTATTTTTCAAGTTGCAAAAATGTTAAACTCCAATCTGCACCTAGTAGATTCATTTTTTGTTGAGCATCTTGTCATGTTAGTAACATTTGTCCACACGAGATTTAAGCAACTCTAAAGATTTTAAGCTATTTCTTTAAAAGTGGGTTTCAATGATTCTTGAGGTACAAACGTTACCAACTTAAGGTTGTACAGCACTCCACAGCCCTCTGTTGACCAAAAACCGCACTTAAGAGTTGTAGGACAGGTAGGTTCACTAGGTGGCGCTCTCTACCTGCTTTACGGATGTTAGCTGTTTATTCTGCCGAAAGCTAATGTAAAGGCTAGCAGTCCACTATTTCAGTTCACCAACCCTCTATAAAAAGCAGAAGGAGAAGAAAAATAATTTTGCTTTTTTGTTTGCATTATGGCAGAGCCTGGAAGTGAAAGTCTGGAGGCAAAGCAAAGAGCTAAAACCAGAGTGAACATCAGCGCGGCCTACACTCATTTGATGATATCACGGACTGATGGTGACCTGGCTTTGTTGCTACTGGACTTGTAAGTAATAATATTTTTTGTCCAACAGAGTGGATCTTTTTACTTTGTGGCTTATTTAGAATCAGATTGCTTGTGTTAGCCTTAGCGCATTAGCCTTAGCTAAAGCAGGATTGTTTATGACAGCTGTAATTCTAATTTCAACCAGTAGGGCAGAGGAGCAGGAAACTCTTCAGTGTAGCTTTAAGGGTGCAACATCTTTGTATTCTGTAAAAAAAAAAAAACATGTTATTGTCCAGATGTCTTCAGTTGCTCAAGATTGTATGAAAAGTGATTAAATAATGGTGGACTGGTGTTTTTTGTTGTGCATAAATGAAACAACGCTGCTTGTTGCATTGTGTCTTATGAAAACTTTATTGAATTGCATGTTAAATTTATTTAGACTTCATTTTCAGGTGTTATGGGTATTATTTGGTGTCAGTCGCTATTCATTCTTGCAAACAATTGTTTGAGGAAAATATAACATTGCAGTCTATCTATTCAGTATGGTAAACTTGTGACTGAGAGCATAATATATCAGCACAGTCAGCGTTAAGCTTTATGCAGCATTAAAACCCTAGGCCACTGTGCAGGGAACAACTGCTCACTACTGTGTCTTTATTAGCTGGAGGAAAAACCTTCCCATTACAGCCACAGAGATTTGCATTCCAAAACGTCTCTTCGTTTGACTAAATTTTAGGAAGCCAAAAATTGGGCATGTGAATTAAATGCTCTTCACCGCTGAGATAAACACAAAGATAAGTCCCAGCTCTCTGCAGACAATCCAAAAGCAGAAACCGGTGTGTAAACAAACAGACCTTTACAGGTGGTTAGACAGCGAGCCAATTAAATGTCAGACTGCCAGATGCTCCGTCTCACAGTCTGGCTCGTTTGATTTCCTTCTGTTTGCCCTATCTCACAAATACAGAACATGCCCACATCAATTATAATTCAGTCAAATGTCACAAACAGATGGGTTGCTTAATAAAAACTTTGCTCAGCAATGGCTTGTGTAGACTGATCATGAGTCTGTATATGTTTAATAATTATTTCAATGTTTAACAGATCAAACTGCTGCTTATGGGAGACAGGTGTTGCTGGTATTTTACATTAACAGCATTCAATTGTGATCAATTAAGTTATAACTGAAAGAAAAAGAGAGAAATCCAATAAGACAAAACAAATTTTCTTAGTATGTTCACCATTTGATTTGTTGGTAATTAAATGTTTTTCTGCAACTACATTGAGTTTGTTGCTAATAATTTGGGCTACTAGTGAAACTAGAGGCTCTGGACTGATAGGTGGGCATGAATATGTCTTTCCTATCAACCAGGCTTTGAACACACTACAACTCTTGCACAAGGCCATGTACACAAGTAGCTGGAGTTTTGTAAAACTGAATATCCTCCCCCCAGCCATCTAGGAGAAAAGCTTGGGTTTACACCACCTTGTATTCAGCAAAAAAAATAAAAAATCCAGTGCATTGTGAAGCATATTCATAGGCATGCCAAGCCTGTAGGTGGCAGTAGTTCCCCAAATCATCAGCATCTTTGCCGAAAACCAATTTTTGGATGCGGAATAACTATGTGGTAGGCATTAACCATCCTCAACGTCGTCCTTCTCCTGTGGTCTTTAGAAACTGAGCTTGCAAAAACAAGCAAGTGTGAGCACAGGTCGCACATGTGATGTCAGAGTCTTTTCATCGCAGGAAGTGATGTTGCAAAACCTAAAAACGCCAGTTTTTCTACACCCACAAGCAAATACTGAGAGAAATTGCAAAGTCTCAACTTTGTTCAGAGTTTTTGAAAGAATCACTTTTAGTCGCTGTATATCGTCGTTTTCGTGTGGATGACAGGCCAAACTGTAGAAAACTTTGTTTTTCGGGATACTCTGCTACATGTTTACAGGGTCCAAGTCAATCATTTATGCACACAGGAGCAAAAATCTTCACCTTTTACTCTCTACCATCCTTCCTGCAATTAAAGAAATGTACTCTCATAGGAGTATAGAAAGAACGCAGTTTTAGGATAAAGATAGGTAAACGCTGGGGTCATAAGCTCAAACCCTACAAATAAAAAATAATAGAGCTAAACTGAAACTGCATCTACAGAAAAATGATTCACTTTAACATCAGTTTTACCTGCAGTCCCTGAGGCCTCAACTTCAGCCTGATCCCCAAACATCTGCTGCACTCCCCGTTCATAGACCAAGATGTATGGGTTCTCACAAACAGCGCTAGTAGGACAATGTGTCTTTATTGGCCACGGGGGGGTTGGTGGTGGATTGCTGCATGTGCCTTCTTCATCAATCCTTCAGTAGATACTCCTCTGAGAGGTCATGCATATGGAAAGGGGTTTTTCATCTCAAGCCAATGCAGGCAGGTTTCCACCCACTGTATGTTGAGACTAGAGCTCCAGGTGTATGAGAAATGTTTGTTTTTACTTTGAAATTGAAGGACACAAGATATTAGAACCTGTGACATTCTGTTTCTTTAATAGATTTTGGTACACAAGACAAATGCTTTTGTTGTTAAAAGTGAACATCTAATAAATAAAAGTAAACAAAGTTCACAGCTACTGCCAATAAAAAAATACAGCCCATTCTTTATGAATGGTTTTATCCAGGAGTTTTGTTTTCCTCCTGATGTTCTGCAGGGGTGTGTAGTTGGTCTAATAATTTTTCACCTAATCATCGTGCATGAGCCAATCGTTTTAGATGGTATTAATATGTTGTCTTTGGATCTAACTTCTTTAGGAACACATAGTCACAACATTTATTCTGGACTGTTAGTTTCCCAGTGTTGCCATGAGGAATTGACCCTTTAACTTGAAACAAAACAAAAAGTTCAGTTTTTCCACTTTTGTGATTTTCCTCAAATGTTACGTCTAGATTGAACCATCAATTTAATATCAACACAATCAAAATGAAACAGATTTCAGGTGAAAATGTGCACATTTCTTTATTTGTAGCTTATTCTAATGGGCTCAGGCTATAATCAAGAAAATAAAACATTCCTTTTTCTTAATGATTGGAGTCTAAATGAAGATAAAATTAGCTTGCAGCAAAGTAAGTATTTTAAACATTCACTTTTTCCAGTCTATGTATATTTGTAACTTGTAGTTCAAATTTAAAATGGGTTCAAGAACAGCATTATTTTCAATTAGAAACTTTTCTTTGAGTCTCTATGTAGCATAGGAATCTTAGTTGGGGCTCAAAATGGCCCAGGAGCCCTGATAAATGGCCAAACACAACCCCAATAACTAAGACTGGTTTTACCAACCCACTCAACCTGAACATTAAATTAACTGCATGCCTATTGGGCAATTTACCCCACCCCCAGTACCGCGGGAAGTAGGGGTGCTGGAGGGGCTGCAGCACCCCCTGCTGGTGACCTCAAATATTCATTTACCACTATGGCAAAAAAGCGGATTTTAGACTTTTTTGGGAAGCCTCGAGAAAACAAAAGGAGATGCAGCAACAGTAAGTTCTGGGGTATATTGTCATGTATCCGGTCCAAGATTTATTTTATGCAGTTTATTTTGTGCTTTTTATTGTATTTCAGATACTTTTTAACACGAACAAACTTGTCCCTCAATCTCCTCCACCTCTTCGTGCACTCACCACCTCTAAACCCACGTTTACCATCATTTCCGTCCACGAATAAAACGCTTGTTGCATATCTTTATAGTCCTCCAGCCACCTTTTGACACCTGCTGTCAGATCGTGCAGCAGCATCCTCTGTCCCTCAGCAACAAAACGCCACTGAACCCATTCTTAGTTTAATTATTTTAGAGTAACTCTGGTTTTATTTGGGCTATTAACAAAAATAAAAACTGGTGTGTAGTTTATAATCCGCATTTTAAAACATACCGTAAGTTGAAACCAAAGACTGTATATATAAGATTTGAAACGGAAACTCAGAGAGGCGGAGTCTTGCTGCTGCGGCGTCTCAAAGGTGTGTTTTCATTGGTCAACTGCAGACAGGAGTCGTAGGTTTTCGAGCAGTGCTGAAGACTGTTGGAGGCTGTCTTCTTTCTAATAATGAGACTCGTATCAATGCATATGCTACACGTGGGCTATGATTCACCTGTACATAACGAGTTGAGCGCAGCTGAGCTTTTTTTTTTCAGCACCCCCTGCTGAAATGATGTTCCCGCGGCTATGCCCACCCCCACTTGTTTTTTTTTTAAATCATACCCGAGTGAGTTTGAATCTTGAGTAATTATTAATTGTGCATCTACACGTTGGATTTTTGCCATAATTGTTATAGAAATTTCCAAATGTGATGTGCATTATTAATGCACAAAAGACAGTGAAGATTAGCAGATATTTTTTGTATCATATGTTAACATGATTGACAACACGCATGTAGCAAGATTTATGTTCCTGACAATGAAACAAGCAGCATGTAGGAGAAAGGTCTGGAATTGGTCATTTGAAATGTGCGATCTAGGCTAGAGCAGCAGTGCGCTTCTTTTCATCTACACCTTTACTTTCTCTCCTTCTCTCTAATATTACCCTCCTCTTTACCACATCTTTGTCATGCTGTTATTCCACATGAACTTCAACAATATCCAGAAAATCAAGTCTGGGCATTGTCTTGGTGCTTTCACACATATATAGCACACAACAGGAGACTTTGTCAAGACACGTTGTCACCACTGGAAGTCTCCAATCTGCTTAAGGCAAGGTGTGTTGCATGTAGAGTGAGCATTTTAAAAAATGCTCTGGCCCAGGAGCACGCTTGTGATTTTTTTTATAAACAACCCACTGCTCTAAACAAGAGGTTGCTGTTTGAACAAATACTGTCTTTTGCAACTCAATGTGTGAACTAAGGAAAAATCAAACAAGGTGTGACCTAAAAAATACAGAATCTGTAGTTATGACTACTTTTAGTTATTTATGTAGACTTGGGGTATTTGATTCCTGTCCAGCACGTTTTAGTTTTAACTCCATTTCAACACATTTGATTTCAATCAGCAGGTAATTAACAGGCTTCTGCAGAGCCTGATGAACTGCTGCACAGGTGATTCAGTCACTGAATCAAGTGTGTTGGAGCAGAGAAACCACTAAAACATGCTGGATACCAGTCTGGAAAAAGCTAAAAGCCATACCCAATACCACGCATGCACACACACACACACACAACAGTAATGTAGCACTAATGGACAAATGGTGTTTTAAATGTTCCTGCTCAGACACACCTGATTCTAACTGCTGAATTATCTCCTCAGCCTTCATCGGGTTCTGCAGGAGATGCTAATTGCTCATTTTAATCAAATATAATATAATCAAATATAACGTGTTCATGCAGGGAAACATCAAAAATCAGCAGGAAACCACAATCGTAGCACACCCCTGCCAACGCTACAAGCAGCTAAAATAATAGTCCGATGTAGCATGAGTTTAAACCAGGGGTCACCAACTCCAGTCCTTGAGGGCTACCATCCTGCACGTGTTAGCTGTTTCTTTGCTCCTACACGCCTGATTGAAATGAATGAGTAATTAACAGGCCTGTGCAGAGTTAAACGTGGTAAGGAGATGATTCAATTACTCCATTCAGGTGTGGTAGAGCAGGAAACACAGAAAACTAGCAGGATGGTAGCCCTCGAGGACTGGAGTTGGTGACACCTGGTCTAAAACATTCAGAGCATGAATTAATGGTTTTAAAATTAATTTTTCATTTGAAAATACATATTTTCAGAAAAGGCACTTGAGTCTTCTCAAACTTCCCATGCAGCAATGGATTGTGGGTAATACCCTTGCCCGAAGTGCGCATCAATGCAGACTTGGGCAAAGAGTGAATTGAGAATCGGGACACCCTTCGCAGTCACACCCCCAGCTGGGAATGCGCAATTGGAGGGCGTAAGGGTGGAAGTGCGAGTATTGGGGTTCATTGCAGTTTGAGTTAGCATTTAAGCTAGGTTGGTGTGCTAAGCTAGCTGAGGCGCATCTGTGTAACTTCGTAGTGCATGCTGGGTAATGAGGCACATTTTCATTGATTGACAGCTCCCTCTAGTGGATACCCAAATCTATTGGTTAACGCTCTATAGCAGGGTTTCTCAACCCTGGTCCTCAGCGCCCCCCTGCCCTGCATGTTTTCCATGTTGCCCTTTCAAACACCAGTGTTTTCCCTGCTGCCACACACCTGACACAAATGAGTGAGTGATTAACAGACTTCTGCAGCCACGTGCTGAAGCAGAGACATGGAAAACATGCAGGACAGGGGGGCGCTGAGGACCAGGGTTGAGAAACCCTACTCTATAGGCTCACGTAAATAATTTGTTTTGCTGTAGAGACCAGGGGAGGGACTTATATATTATGAAAAATACCTACTTTATATCATAGAACAGGGTCAGATAGTCAAATTTAAGCATTTTAAGTTAACTTTGTACCCCAGCTGTAAGCATCTGAAGAGAAGATGGTGAAACTCCCGTTTGTGTAAAAGGAGGTCAGAATGAGCCAGTGCTGATGTGGGTGTATCAGTAACAGAGAATTAGATGTAAGGTCAAGGTTTGTGGCTGCAAAATAGAAAAAATCAAGAAATCATTCAGTGGGAAATTCCTTATTGTCCCAAAATCTAGTCTGATTCCGATATTTCTGTCCCTAGAGGAGTTTAGAGCTACAGCACATATTCAGGAGGGCACTGGCTTTTCTCAGTCACCTCTGTTTCCCTTTTCATTCCTCACTACCTCACTGTGTCTCTCTTGTGCTGATTTCTTTTATCACTTATTACATCAATATACTCCTGCACTCTGTTCTTTAATTTCCGGTGCATGAAAGATTCATCTGAGTGCTTTAATAATAAATAAGAAGGCCCAGTTGAAATGTGCAGCAAGGATCCATCCGAAAGACCAGAGAGAGTAATCTCCTGCCCTCTTTGTCTCCTATTTTCCCCTCTTTCTTATATCCTTCTTTTAATCTTGCTTGTCACTCGGTCTCTTTCGTCTTTGCTGTTCCGTAGCATCCTGAAAGAGACCTGTGAAAAAAGCATGACGCTCACTGCAGAGAGCCTCAGTTTTATTTACAGAACATGGATTCAGTGAGTCACTCAAAACTAATGATGCTGTCCTGTTGGAAGCAAAATGCTTGAGCATAATCTGACCCCAATCCTTTGTAGTGAACTAAAGATGCACTGATTACAGTTTTGTGGGCCAATGCGGATTTCCGATTTTGGTAACGCTCTGACCTGCTGATTCTATTTTTAGTTCTATTCACATTTCCCTGTCAAAGCTGTTGACTTCAGACAAAAGCGTCTGACTAATTGGATTTTTTTTTACTTAGATTTTTAACAACTTGAAGTATAAAGGAGAACTAAAGACATCCTCAATTCAAAAACAGTGTCCAGCATAAGGAGGGATGATTTCAAATCATCTGTAAAATGATTAAAATAATTTATTCCTTTAACTGAATCATTTAATTTGATGTTTACACATGATGATTTAGTTTAATGATAACAAGTAAGCTCTAAAATCTTTATTGACATTTGTCCTTGGCTTGCAGATTAAACGGCTCACAAAATCAAGGCATCTCAGTTCTAAAATGGAAACATTAGACACAAATGAGCAGTAAAGTGAGCGACAAACGCTTTTGAAAAGCAAATTATCCGAGTTGCCTCTTTCCCCTCTTGCACTTTTTATTTTTAAATGTCTTTCAATTAGCTAACTATGTATTTTTTGCTTCAGCATGAATTGCAGCTAGAAATATGCTTTCATTAAATCAATATTAGGCCTGATATATTTCACAATTTATTTTTGTTTGTTTTATGGATGCACCAAACCTAGATTTTTAAACTAAGATAATCTCATATTAAAGGCACACTTGGCAGTTTTGGTTTGCTTTTAGCACCCCCTAGTGTCCATTAGTGAAACCAAAAGTGAAACTATCTCCTCGCTGTGCGTTTGTCTTTTTAACACCTTAATCTAACAGCTGAAATGTCTCCTCAGCCTTCATTAGTGTCTACAGGAGCGGTTCATCACTAAATTAAACAAATCAGCTGTGTTCATGATCTAAAACATGCAGGAAACATGCTGGAAGCAGACTGCAGCACCAGGCATGTCAGCTCCAAGTCCAACCGGCACTCTGAAGTTTCAAGTACAGTATTCTGGCCACAGAGGGGGGTGGAGTCTGAGTGACATTTCATTAAAGAGGGTCATTTTAGCACAAACTGACCCAAGAAAATTATTTTAAAATATGAAAAAGTTTCATAGTACGGCTTTAAAAAACATTTATATTTTGGTCAAATGTTGAGATTGCAGTATGTGCGATCTACCACACAATCTACAGAATGGACTGATCATGTTTTATTTTATTTTTTTGTGGTAGTCAACTAGCTATAACAGCAAGTAAAAGATTCAAAAAGTTAGTTGGAGACGTAGGTCCAGTGATTATATTTGCATAATGATCTGTTTAGTGGTTTGTGAGAAATGTTTACAACAATCAGAAGAGTCATCATTGGAGGGAGTTGCTGAAATCAGAAAATCTACATGCTTAAAAGATGTAAACAAGCTGCAGCTCGGTCTATCATTAACTGCACAAAAGATGCACACTGGGAGGCAACGAAATAATTATGAATCAACATTTTTAAAAAGAAATAAAAAAAATTTTTTGAGAGTGTCACAAAAGCTCTGCACTGATAAACAATTTGGAGGCTCAAAAAAAGACACTGAAACTAAGACCTATATAACTGTGGGGAGGTTGATTGCAGAGCGGCTGCAGCTGGACACTAAGGCTAATGGTTTAATTATCTAAATGGATAGCAGGTGTGGAGGACCTTGAACAGAGTCTCGATATTTAAGATTTTTAAAACTATCAAAAGAACATGACTGAGAAAAAAAGTCACACAAGTCACAACACTAAACTAAACTAAACTAACTGTAACACAGACAGACTCAGCTACAACAACACCAGACTTTAGCTCTCTGGGACACAGTTTTACCTACTTTTATTTGAACTAGAATTAGCTGTGGTTGCATTCTTCATTCCTGTTGACAAATAAAGAACTTTCCTGAGATCTGTTTGGAGGTTCATGAGATATTTTACAAAAATAAAAAATTGCATTTGCACACATTTTGACTTTTGAGCTTTTCATTTCCATTCAATTCAGTTTATTTATAGCTCCAATTTGCAAAAAAAAAAAAAGATCTCGAAGCCAAATAGGTCAGTTTTGGTGTCCCATTATTGCCAAAGAGCCAGTTCAGTTCAGTCAAATTTAGAAGAGTCCATCCTTATTGAGAATTTTCAGAAATTCACGACCAGAATGCAATAAATAAATAAAACAAAATGCTCTTAGCTCTAAATAAACATGCTTGACATGTAGACATTCTTGGGGTTTCCACCCACTACATTTCATGTCTACCTGTTTTTTATTTCTTCTTCCTTCCCCCTCCATCCCTAGGGTCTCTGGACAGCTGACAGCACCTTCAGAGTCCCAGAAGAATCAAGACAACCGAATCACAACAGCCTCCAGTCATTCGTTATCCTAACACACTCGTTCTAACTTTGATTGTGTTCCAGTCGCCCAGTAGTGGGACAACATGTCACTGTCACCAACAACAGCCTCATCTCTTAATGCCCTTTAACGTCTCCTTCCTGCTGCGACGTTCTCCTTGAGACTCTCTTCCACAGCATGCATGCATTAAGCAGACTGACGGTATGTAAGGTCAATTCTCCATCTTGCTTTTTGAACATTACGCTGAACATTATTCAGCAAAATGATGAATTATTTTAGCATTTAATCACCTCTGCTAATCACAAGTGGAATAGGAAAAATAAACTGTTTGGATTTCTGCACTTTATGGGTTTACAATTTGACTAAATGGTGCAGATAATCATGTACTTCAACCATATGTTCAGTAGTTTTCTCAACCTAAAACAATTGTATTGCTGATTTAAATTTTTTACATATTGGTTGGGTTCAGTTCTTGGGCAGATATTTGCTCAAGTAACTCAGCCTTTTTTTTCTTTAAGCATGCATACACTCATTTTGATAAATGAGGTGGATGACACATACCTGTGGCTGTTTGTGAAAAAAAAACTTAACGAGCGCGGCTTCGATCGCAATAAAAAGCTAGCTATGTCCAAGATACATGGAAGTCTGCGACAGTGCAGAGACCGCCCCCATACCTCCTTTATGCTGCCATCGCGTAGTCTTTTAAAGAACGGACATGATTGCGCAACATTACCGCCACGGTCTGAGCTCTTATAAACGACCTAACGCTCCCTGATGCTGCATCAGCGTTGCGGCAAATTGGCAGCACTGTTTTATAAAAAGGGCTTTACTCATTAATATTCATGAAATGTGAACACCTCACCTCTGATTGGCTAACAGCATTGCTACTCTTCTGCTGCCTGTGTTCGTTCTTCTTTCTAGGGGAAAAAATGCAACGTTTATCTCCACAAATAACACAAGCCTGAACAAATTCTACATTGTTGTGGCGTTAAAATGAACACAGCTTTCCGCGGTTGCGAGCCCAGATGGGTGAGTCCATGAATGCAAATTTTACAGTGTGAGTAAGATCTGTGTGGCCTTTTCTGACCAGAACTTTCCCTAAATACTTTCTTTCGGTCACGGTGGCTAATGCAGACGATAGGGGTCAGCTGCAACTCTGAGTGAGGGATCGTATTTCAAAAAGAACAAGTATTATTTGTTTTTCAGTGAACCTCTACTTTAGGATTTCTCTCTTAATCCCTAATAAGGTCATAACTTTGATTTATTAATGGTACTTCTGTTCATCCGTGGTTTCATCATTGTTAAAATGAGGCTATTGTGTTTGACTGTATGTAAACTAGGCTATCTATAACTGCAGCATATTATATAATATCCATTTATCAGCTGGACTGTCAGAGAGAATGTGCTCCAGAAAGGAAAAGGGTGAAGCAGCTCACAATTACATTTTATGTGCTACACTCCATAATCATCCCATCAATTTGGCTTGATGTTGCAAAACGAGTGAGAAGGAATTATTATGAAGTTATCCCACTGGTATGCAATATCGGATTTCTCACAAAGACAACAACTCTTTTTGATCTGGGAGGAGATGATAAGGAAACAGACCATAAAATAATTACCAGAACAGATAGGAACTCATTAGGCCTGTTTCCTGTTTCGACTATCGGAACTTGTGGGACTTTACCGGACATTCACGGCATGCATGTGTCTCCATTTCACTTGGCCAGCCCAAAAGGACAACTTTCTGGGCCATTTCACTGATATATCAAGTACCTGAACTGGGTACATGGAAATGGCCCGGTAGTCACTGGGCGGGACTTGTGATTAGCTTATGCTGACTGGATGTTACTCAGAGGGGAATGACATCAGCAGACGTCCCCAAACAACCAGAAAAATTGGAAGAGTTGTTTGTGAAGATGAATAAAAGGAAAATAAATTTGGTGTTTTTAAACTCCCAACCCAAAAAAGGTGGCAGAAATCCCCAACAACACCGTAATATTTGCCACTTTGAGGTCTCCTGCAGAGTGCTGTAAAACAACGCTTCTTCTGGTCATTGAACGCTGCTTTTTTAGGCCCTGTCCACACACAGCCGGGTTTTTTAAAAAACGAATATCTGTACTCCCAAAAAATAGCGTCAACATCACCTCGTTTTAAAAAAAACTTCATCTACACGTAACTGCATAAGTGCATCTTAAAGCGAACCTAGAATGCAGTTAATCAACAATCTAAAACAGAGCTTTGAGCCTCTCAAAAGCATAATATATGTTTTTTTGGCTTTCATCTGTCCCAGGAGCCCTGATACAGGCCATTCTAAACCCCCTAAATTAGCCTTGCTGTGAAAAGACCTGTTTGCCCCTCCCGCTCGGCCAGGACATGAATATGATAATGAGCTGCTTGCTGATTGGTTGGTTTCCCCAGAAGGCCTCAGACACTGGAGACATGCATGTTTGAGGAGGAAGGGCTCCCCCTTATGACGTGTTAAGGAAGGCTTTCTCAACTTTTCATCTTTCTAATATACATAAAAAGTAGGTCACACACGGCTTTGACTTTTTGGCATGCTGCTTTTGACCACCCAAGCTGTCTTTATTCAACAACAAGGAACATGTTGGTTTACATTCTAGGTCATCTTTAAGCACATTCATAGGCATGCCAGACCTGTAGGTGGCAGTAGTTCCCCTGAATCCCATCCATTTTGTCTTCCTGCTCAACTTCAACAAAACATGAAACATGGCACCTAGCTTGTTTGTGTGGACCGATAAGGAGGTAGAATTGCTAGCACATGGGCCGTTAGCATTTTTGTCGCAGACGGTGACGTGAAACCTAAAACTCCGGTTATTTCTGTCCACACAGAAACACTTAAAACAGAGAAAACGCAAATCTTCACTTTGGCCGGAGTTTTGTGTGGATGACAGGCCGAATCGTAGAAAAACATCTTTGTTTTGGGAGATACCCGGCTACTATCCCCTTACACAGAATAGATTAAATTATGGTGTACTTTGACAGAATAATCTTTAATGTTATTAATGTTCGTTGACACCTTTTGGCACTGCAGTGGCGTCACTCACAGCGGAAACAGTCGTAGCATGCTGAAGTCTGAGAAAAATCCCAAAAGGGACGATTTTGTATAAAGACAACAGCTGAGAGGACCGAGCTATCATATTTTCCCTGTCACCTTCCCTCCTCCCAGAAATTTTCCAGAATTCCTATGGTGGAAAAATGGCTATTGTCTCATTGTGACAGTGGATCCTTCAGATTTGTGAAGCCTCTTGGTCATTTGTCACCAACAAAGAAGTGAAACAGGCTAACAACATATTTCCAAGGTTTCATAACTGTCCGTGTTATGGAAGTGGGGAGGATATGACACCGTTGAGCAACCGCCAGCCATTTTCTGTTGATGAGATGTTTCATGCTTCTTTAAGCTTAGATTGGAAAAAAAAAAAAACGAGTCACATTGTGTCCTTCAGTACTGAGGGGAATGATTGCAGCCTCGCAGGCAAAGCTGTCTGAGAATATGGAATGAATGTGCCAGTGAAGCATACCACATTAAGATGCTTTGGGCCAAGGCGTGCTTTTATTCTGTTGTTGATAATGGCCTTTGGTGAGGGAGGCTCACAAAGAATTCCCCAGAGTGACAGCGTACCGTAACACGCAAATATAATTTTGAGGATGTGATGAATTTCCCTCCAATCTCACAAAGGCGCTTAACTCATATTTTCTATTGAATGGGTATGAAATCTTCAGTTACAGTACATGCTGTTTGTAAGAGTCACTGTGGTGACACTTGGTCATATTAAAGCTGTCAGAGCCAAATACAGAGTTATGGAGATATTGATTCAGTGGTTCTGATGTTGTTTTCAGGAGGCTGGCCCAAGTGATCTGTTCTCTGAGCATCTCACAGTGATTGATGCAAGCTCATCAGTGGCTCAAATGAGACCTTTTACGGAGCTCTGAAAACAAGTTGCAAATCCCAGCGTGGGAGAACTTGCTCATTTATCACTGATACTTATTTAGCAGCTGTTGCACAAAAGAAGCCTCCCGCTGCTCCTTCACATTGTGAGTTCCAACTAATTTAAACAGTGCTAGCAAAATACATTTAAAGCCACAGATTGCCCTCAACGTAAACTTTGTGTCAAAAAAACAGAAGCATGACAGTAATACAACTGACATGCAAAATTTTCTTGTTGCAATTTAGCATCAAAATGCCTCAATTATGTCTCAACTTGTTTAAAATATATTCATTTTATTTGCAGCTTGGTTGCTAATGCCTCTCAAAGTTTTTTCTCAAATTTCTTGCACTTTCTGACACACAAAAACTTAGTTAATTAAAGGGGAAACATCACTGAGACTGTTTTGAGAATAAATAATAAAGTTTTCTGACTAGGGCTGCAACAACGAATCGATACAATTGATAAAAATCGATGAATAAATGGCAACACTTTTCGTCATCGATTCGTTGCGTTGTGCAACGTTTTTTTCGTGTTGTGCAACCTTTATTTACCAGTCAACGCGCGCAGCTCATCTGTAGGCCGTGGCGGCAGCAGAGCAGACTGAGGCAGATCAGAACGAGAGAAAAAGCCGCTGTTTTGATGAGGAACGACACACTTAGAACATGGACATAGATGTCGCACGTGCGATGAAAAAAACACTCTGTGCGATAAACTATTTTTAGACGTAGCACTCGTGTGACATCTTTTCAAGTTACTTTTTCCCTGTTTTTGTGTAAGGAACATGCTTTTCACTGGCGCACACTGTGGTGCTGTAGAGGAAAATAGAGAACCCAGCAAAGACACAAAGGCAGAAATGGTCCAAAGTTTGGGATCAAACGCGCTGCTATGGGCAGATTGGCTAATGCTAAAGCTAGTGGATAGCAGACTCACGCCGTGGGTTCCAAAAAAACACGATGATCATGAAACTAAGAATGACTAAACTCTACAAGTGAAATAAAAGTCCCACCATCCTGTTTATTCTTAGCTGTCTGCAGCGCTATGGAGCAGAGCTGCAGCAGCTACCGGGACTCACAACGTTGTTGTTGCTACGAGTCTGTGCAACACACCGCTCCAGGGCTATGGCAAGCCATTGTAGTATGTAATTCACAAACACTTCTATCTGTGAACATAATTTCAACTGGATTATTGCCAACCCGTACATAATAGACATGCCACCATTACATTGTTACCAGTAGAAATGAAATGTTATTCAATATCTCAAAAGCCGTAAGACAGTTGAGGTGATAGCATGTTGTTTTGCATGTTATTGAACTGTTTTCTAATAATGTTCTGTTGTTAAATAAAGTAAAGGAAGGAGAGAAAAAAATTTTCCCTAGCAGTTTTTAAATGTTCTCGTTAAATCCGATTAATCGATTAATCGAGTCGAGACCCCATCCGATTCATCGATAATCCAAATAATCGTTTGTTGCAGCCCTATTTCTGACTATTACATAATTCATGCAAAACAAACACAGACCACAACACCTAATGCCTGTAAATTAAGTATCCTTGAAAACGTTTAGAACCATTTTTGAAACATTGCTTGAAATTTGTGACCAACAGTTGTAATTTAAGGCTTAACATGTTTTTTTAATGTTTTATTAAAATAACTATCAACACACATACTTTCATTTCTGCAATGTAGATTTTTAATGATCCACTGAGCATCATCTACTTGTAAGTTATGAAGGCCAAAGAATGAGGTCACATAGTTGTACCAAAAATGTATTTATGCACTTTCACATGTTGGTCATTATGGTACAATCACCTCTTATAACACATGTAGAGCTTCTTGGATTTGTTTGTTTGCTGACTAAAGTATATGGTGTTTGAAGAGAAACAAGCAGCTGATTCAGCAGCAGGTAAAAACCTATTCACTATCAGTCACGTCAGTAGCTTTCCCATGGTGATAACTGGAGGATTAGGACAAAAGGTGAAACAAAGGAGACGGAATGAGGGCAGGAGGAATGAAGTAGTGGAAGGACAATGTGTAGAAGGTGGAGGGAAAGACACAGAAGGAAAATGGTGGATGGACCAACCTGTCCTGGTTTAAGCACCCAGCTCTCTGTGCTGTTTGACGAAGAAGTGACAAAGTGACTTGGTGAAAATCAATCATCCGTTCGATATGTCCTCAGATGGCTTTGACCACTGGGTCCCCAGCAGAGCAATTCATTTAAGATGCAGGTTGAATATCGTGGGACACTTTCCAATGCTTCAGTCAATTTCAGAGCAGGTCTAGCATCAACCAACCACACGAAATGATTTTAAATCCAAACAAGACGTAATCAACTCTGTTCTAAATAAAACACAGATTGAAACTGAATACTGATGACATGAATGAAATAAAAACTCACACTGCACTATAAAATACAGATATATATATACTTGTAGGCATATTAATACGATCATGTTGACAACATGGAAATGAGGATTAGGTTGAAAACAACCAAATTTAATCAAGCTCAAACTGCAGACACTCACTGTCCTTCCTTAAATCACATTTTTCTGTTTGATCAGCATCATCAATCATCAGAATGGCAATAAAGATCAAGGGAAGACCATGAAAGCAATCATTTGTTACTAATAAATGGCAACTGTTGTTACAAATGCTATTTACCACATAAAAGGGCGGAAACATTTCTCAGAAACATCAACAATGACATTTTTTGACATTGCAACATCCTTCTGGACAAGTAAAATCTACTAGGATGAATCATTTACAAGGTATCAGGCTCCCGAGGCAGTGACGGTGCAGCATCTTACCAGAGCCATTTGATGTAAATCGAGTATTGAGTAGAGAAGGCAGGGTTAAAGATCACGAAATTGCTGTAGGACATGGGATTATTGGAGTGAGGAAACCTCATGGGACGACGTACGAGAGAGTACGAACATTAAAGCTGTATCATAGGACACTTAATAACCAAAATAACCAGTACATTCAATGTAGCATCCTAGGGGTTAATAAATATTAATATATGCTGTCATAAAGAATGTATCAATAACTTTTCCATTACAAAGAAGCATTGTGAGTACATTATGTTTTTATGTCAGTTTGTGTTCAATAAAATTACCAAGGTTTAACATTTTTGTTGTATATATAAATTGTACTACTCCACTTTATAATGTAAATAATACTTAATAGTGACAAAAATTAATTTTTAAAATCCTGCAAGCATTTTATAAACCTTCAATAATCAACTACAATTAGTAACCCGTTTCTTATCATTCTTCAATGAATGAGCAGTATGTTATAAATGCCTCCTAGACAATGATTCTTTCGAATATTTGCTACATATTGTACCTCTTATATTGCATGCTTCTTCTCCCTTATTTGTCATATTGTGTTGAGGTATGGGGGAATACCTACAAATCAACATTAAAGGGAATATGTAACATCCAGAAAAAGCAATAAGATTAATTAGTGATGCTGGATATTATGCTCACACAAAAGACGTATTCACAAAGTTAAACACATTAAAATGTATGGATATTGTGGATCTTCAAACAGCACTATTTATGTATAAAGTTAAGAATAAATTATTGCCTACAAATTTACAAAAATGGTTCAAAGAAAGAGACAGTGGATATGATTTCAGATACACCTGCAATTTACTACAAACACGTACTACACTCAAAAATATGTGCATCTCAGTTAATGGGGTAAGGCTTTGGAACAGATTGCCGGTGACAATTAAAGAAAGCAAACATGTAGTACAATTTAAAAGAAAGCTTAAAATCTTTATTTTAGAGGCATATAGCAAATGAGATGTATATGAGTTAATGTTTTGCCTAGATGGTCTGAGGTAGATTGATTAGTATTGAAATAGATTTTATTTTAAACAGAGTTTTTTTTGTCTTTTTATTATTTTTTAAAATTTTCTTTATTTTTTTAGAACTAATAAAATTGTAATTTTAAAGTTTATTTCCACATTTTAATTTTATTTACTTAGATTTTTGTTTTAATCAGTTAAATTACAGACATTAAATGGGGAACTCTCTCATCTGTCAATGGTACCGCAGGTAAATGCAGTTGTTAAATCATGTTTTTTCCAACTGCGCCACCTCATACGTCTAAAACCTGTACTGGAAACGTCCTCATTTGGAAACTGTGATACACGCTTTTATTACTTCTCGCCTGGACTATGCAAACTCACTACTCATTGGTGCTCCTGTTTCAGCACTGAACCGGCTCCAGACTGTGCAAAATGCAGCAGCTAGGTTCCTAACCAACACAAATAGATGCTGTCACATTACCCCGGTTTTGGCACGTCTACACTGGCTGCCAGTGACTTTCAGGATTCGTTTTAAGATTTTATTATTTGCCTACAAGGCATTAAATGGCCTAGCACCACCTTACCTGTCAGAGCTCCTTACACCCTATGTGCCGGCGCGGTCCCTGAGATCAACTGACCGCTTACTACTCTGCATTCCAAAAATGAAGTATAAGGCAAGAGGAGAGCGGGCTTTTGTGTATGCTGCTCCTCATTTTTGGAATGCTCTCCCTCTCATCGTACGAGAGTCCTCAACGGTCTCGGTCTTTAAGTCTAGACTGAAGACTCACTTTTATGATTTGGCCTTTGGACAATGACCTCTTTTATGTTTGGTTTTACTGTTTTGAGATGTAGTTTTTATTGTCAGGACTGTTCCCATTTTTGGAGCGCTAGTTTTTGTACTGCTTTTACTAGTCCTATGGTTGATTTGACCATTTTTTATTGAATTGCTGTGAGTGTCTGTTTTCTGCCTTTTATTGCTTGTTTTGATATCATGCTATTGCAATTGTTTATTTCTGCTTGTTTTCAACTGTAAGACGCTTTGTTCAGCTCTCATGCTGTGTTTAAATGCACCGAACAAATTAACTGGTATGGTATCTGAAAAAATGAGAGGAATTTGAATTAATAATAGTAGCGAAATGAATACTTGTTATGTAAAAGGGGAAGGTAAACATAAGTTAGCTTCTTCCTTCTCCTTTTTTGAACTTGGAGTGATTTATATTCTTTTTCCGCAGTTTTTTCTCCTTTGTCTTTTATGTTGTGTGGTGGTGTTTATGTGACAAGGTTGTAGGAAATATCTGTGGAAATATGTTCTATAACTGATGTGTTTTACTACTAATGTGTTAAAAAACTCACTCATTCATTCAATATGTTTGCTGACTAATTAAATAACTATTTATAAAGCATTAATAAAAAACTAATGAGGGTTGTCTTGATGAAAAGTTGTACCAGTTGTAGTCATATTTGCTGTGTTCCCCTTATCTGGGGTCAGGATGCAGGGGCAGCAGCCCTGGAAGGCTGTTTTACTGACATCTGATATACCAATATAGTCTAATTCTTTATTTCAAACAAGGATATAAACTTATACCTATTTTATTTAATTTTTTTTATAATTAAACATCAAACTTGGATCTCTAAAGTGCTTCTACCTACATGGAAAGTTAAAAAAGTAACTTCCTGCAGTGTAGCATTCAAATCCTGGTGCATTAGCCTGCAGAGGCTTCAATTAATTTTCCATGCCAGGTAACAAGAAGGTGCCACAATCCCAGTACATTAGGCGGAACTAAATGGAATCATGCAGGCATTATGGTTCATTGCAACAACTACGTTCCATATCACCTGCAATCTATTTGGGCTAATCAATCTGCCAGCACTTCCATAAGATTAATTATCTTGGATCTCTCACTATCAAGCCCCTCATGCTTTTAAGCCTTGTTCCACTTCAAGCTTTGATCCATTATTCAATAACGAGCACTTTGGAAAAAAAAAGACAAGAACTCACAGCACTTTTGACACATTTTTGATTTTTTTTTTAAAATCATATCAAACCTGCACTTTGTACAAGTTACAGATCCATCATTACCAGTGGGTCAACAACAATCGATCTCAACATGCAGGTTTTAATGATCTGTGCTGATTCATCAAGTACTGGATTGAAATTTCCACTCAAATGCGTAATAATGAAAAGTTCAATAAAATAACACCATAATTTACACTGAAAAGGCTTAAAATAGATGCAGAACTTAGTTTTAGTCTCTACATATACTACAGAATGTACATTTTCAAGTTTTTTTTTCAGGCTTTCACGACAACATTAGATAACCATTACAGGTAATTTGCTGAAAGTAGCAGCAGCTATTATAAAGAAAATACAACTAAAAGAAAAGGCTATATGGTACAATCACCTTATAAGAACCAGAATATTATAATAGCCTGGTCTTTTATCAGAGCCACTGTCCTATCACAAAACTTTAAACATTGATTCAGATACATATTAAATTTTAATGGTTTCTTTTTTTGACCAGACTCACCTCTGCACCAGAGCTTAATCAGGCATGGGGGTTTTAGCATAATCCTTATGACAGACACAAAGGAGAAGGAATACTCTCTGTTCTGCATAGAAATCACAATAAAACACCCAAAGTTGACTGTTTGCTCACCCTTAATCACTCACTTCTCTAGTTTTACAGTGAACGGTTAGAGTCAGAATTCAGTTACATGTTGTATTTATTGATGATGTGACTGCTGACAAAAGCAGCAGGATGAATTCTGAAGTGTTTCGTCCAATATTATCTGCTCATATTCAGCCAAATGCTTCAGAACTCACTGGACGATGCTTTACAGTGCAGCTGGACAACGACCCAAAGCATACTGCAAAAGCAACCAAAGGGTTTTTTAAGGCAAAGAAGTGGACTGTTATGCAATGGCCAAGTGAATCACCTGACCTGAGCAAGAACAAGCAGGAACTGAAGACAGTTGCAGTAGAGGTCTGGCAGAGCATCACCAGGGATGAAACCCAGCATCTGGTGATGTCTATGAGTTCCAGACTTCAGGCTGGAATTGACTGCAAAGGATTTGCAACCAAGTATTAAAAAGTGAAGATTTGATTTATGATTATTATTCTGTCCCTGTACTTTTGGTCCCTTAACAAGTGGCAGGCACATATGCAAACTGTTGTAATTCCTATACCGTTACCTGGTTTGGATGTAAATACCCTCAAATTAAAGCTGACAGTCTGCAGTTATAGCACATCGTGTTTGTTTCATTTCAAATTCATTGTGGTGGTGTATAGAGCCAAAAATGTTAGAATTGTGTCGATGTCCCAATATTTATGAACCTGACTGTATTTTTTAAAACCAAACACTGACAAAAACGGATGGATGGGTTAGGGTTAGATGTGTTTATAGATGAAGAGACCCACATGGCAGCACAAAACGATGCAAAAGGTGAGTTTTGCATTATATCCCTGCAAACAGTCAACGTCACATGGACGTGCAGATTATGTCTATATTGAGTCCGTCGGTCCAGACCACGTCTGTAGGACATCCTAATTAGGTCTTTGTACATTAGGGTCTCCTTTAAGTGGGTGTGTGTTTTCTGAAAGCATCAGCAAAAAGATAACTTACAAGTTTCTTTATGTCAACTACTATATATGTAAAGTTTTTTATTTACGTTTTTGCAAGATTTATTCATTTTTGTCCAATTTTGTTCTGGGCGTTTGTAGCAATTATGCTACATTGCAAATTTCAACACAGATTTCTGCTGTACAAGGAATTGGAGATGTCAAGTTAAGGAGAAATATATTTTTCAAGCTTCAAAGCATGTCTTTCTGTCTTATGGTTTGAAAAGCACTTTTGAACCATTTTCTGTGTAAAAGTTATAAATAATTAATAGCTTATCCACTGGAAATATCTTTCTAGATGACCTCTTTTGAGAAAAATTGAAAGAATGTATGTCTTAATGGACAGATAAGCTAGTCCCTTGGAATTTAAAATTAATGGTGGTATAGAGGTTTATTAAATGCTGCATGAACTTCTAAGAAAGGTTGAATATTGGAGCTGTTACTTTGGCCTCTGCTACTCTCAGACTACCCATTAGCTTATCGATCCTGTGGAATTTACTTTTCTGAATCAACATTGTTCAGGAGGCATTTACAATACACTTCAACATGCCAAAAATTTTAATTAACGCTTTATAGATTCTACATTAGAATATAACGAAGCCAGTCAAAAAGAATGACATGTGTGTACATGAAATCTTAATACAAGTAATACAACCCTTAACAGGACTGAAAGACTCTGCTAAATAAAAAAAAAAACTCAACAAAATAATTTAAATTGACATTTTTGTCAGGTAAAGCGACTGTCTGGAGAATTTCTTTTATTCGATAGCACCATCTAGTGGCTGACAAGCATATTACACCAAGAGTCGTTAGAGTCGGTTATTTAAGATGGCGACTGCATGTTTCTTGTTTATGAATGTGCTCCTGTAGTCGACAAACAGAGCTAAAACACATTGATTTACAATTATTATTCTCATGTCATGTTGTGTTTTAATATGTTTATATTTTAAGGACTTGTCCGTGAAAAGTTCATCAGCGCTGCATCAGCTGAGGTACTTCCTTAAATTTGAAGCATGTAAGCGGTAACGCTCAGTTTCCTATTGAGATCTACGGGGCACAGGGCGGGCTTAGCAAAAAAAAAAAAAAACTTATTGCATATATTATATCACAGTACATTGATAAGACAGACACTTTTATGGATTTCTGAAAAATCATAATTCCTGAAAGGGGGAAACTCCAGATTGCTGCTTTAATGTGAAATGTACATTTTAAAGATTTTGTATGCTGCACCAGTAAGCGTCGACAGGAGCATGGCATTTCTATGCTATTTCATTAGATATGGCATTTATCTAAGATTAATGAGTTGCTACCCCCTTTGGTCTGTACAAGCTGCCTTCAGTCTGTGTCTTGAGTAAGAACAGTCCTCGGTTTTAAAGTGCACATCATTTTGTCATTAATAGATTCCTTGTCTAATTTATCTCATTAGTTGCTCAATTGCCTTTTATATTAAAATTCAAATCAGCATGTGGCGTTGTGCACGTGGGATAATTCCCTCACTGTTGGGTAACGCTATTGTTCCTGTTACAGCGTATCCTGCAGCCTTTACTTAGAAGAATTGAATTCAGTTAAAACACAAATTAAGAATATACTAACATTTTTATTTCATCACGCAGTCAGTGAATTAGTCATATGTTGGATATATTCTGCCTACAGCAGGAGACAGATTTTTGCTGATTGCAAAGAATAAATCACTGGCTTCGTTGCTATTTTACGTGCTGCTGTCACTGTCTGCCATAAAGCTGTCAAGTTGTCAAGTGTTTGCAATATACCATATGCAGCACATGCAAATGTTTACACACGCTTTCTATTCAGTGCATGTTTGTGCGTGTTTCCACCTACTAATGGTTCCCATCAACTTCAGCGTCTCCATTGATGGATGACATGATGAAAAACCGTTTGAGTTAGAACACATCCAGCATCATTTATGACCAATGGAGTCTGAATAAATCGATGTCAGTGTTTTAAACTAATTTAGCAGTAGTGAGGTATTTAAGCTTTGCAGTTATGGCCAATTACCTTTGACTGGAAATGGAAAGGATTTCATTTTCCTCTTTAATTCACATTCTATCATCAGACAGCATCGTTGGATAATTACAGTGAGGTGTTGAGATGAAGAATGCACAGAATGACCATTTCAAGCTTGTCACATGAGTAAAAAAGTGCCTCTTTGGATAGATTAACTACAGATTGGTGTTTCATCTACATTTTTCATCCTGAGATAAATATTCACTAGTCACTTTATTCGGTACAATATGAATAAGCTACAACCCCATTTGTCTTTCGAACTACCTTAAGTATTTGTGTCAAAGATTGAACAACGTTGGAAATATTCCTCAGAGATTTTGGTCCATATTGATTTGAAGTATTTGAACACATTTGTTATAGATTGGTTGAATACACGTCCAGTGTTTGAGTCAGACCCTCTGAAAACCCATGTAGGGCCTGTTAAAATCTATGTGGGCAAAAATCTTTCTGGGCAGATCCCTGTGGGGCCTCCATGGAAACTGCAGACAAACCCTGGTGGGACCCATTTGGCTTGCCCATATATATTCCATATGGGACCCACTTATGTGTGCTGGCTGGATTGGTGTAAACAAGTGGTTAGTAAAGCTACAACTGTCTTTCTATCATGTTGAACCAGTCTGCCCATTCTCCTTTTTTTTCACATCCTTTTTTAATCACAGTTTTTACTTTTCCTTTTTTTGATATTTTTAGTAATTTTTTGTTTTCGTGAAGCGCCTGGTGATTTTTATCTTGAGAGGCGCTACATAAAAGATCGTTTCTTCTTCTTCTGACATCAACAAGGCAGTTTTCGTCATCATCATTCATTTTTATATAGTACCTTCCACAACCTTCGTGGAAGCCCAGGGTGCTGAACACCCACACAGATACAATTATAAAACAAATCAGATATCGTAAAACCCACATGGAAGAATGAGAGCACATGAAAAGTCATTTAAAAATAAGAAACAATGATAAAAAGATAAAAATAAGTAAAAACAAGAAGCTCACTGGGGAAAATCTAACAGATAAAAATGAGTCTTCAAGCGAGATTTAAACACTTGAAGGGAAGGTACCTGTTTTACGCTCAGAGGTAACTCATTCCAAAGGTTTGGGGCCAACACAGAAAAAGCACAATCCCACCTAGTTTTGTATTTGGAGCATGGGACTACCAACAACTGAGCGAGAGACCAAGAGGGGGCATGCAAAGATACGAGGGAGCACTGTCCTGTAGGTATCATTAGACATAGAGCAGGACCTTAAATTTTGCCCGGTACTCAACTGGGAGCCAGTGAAGCAAAGCCAACAGGGGAGTGATATGACCCTTCTTTCTTGTACCTGTCAAGAAGCTCACAGCAGAGTTCTGGACTGGTTGGAACTGTGCCACTGCACCCAGGCCAAAACCAGCATACACAGTCAAGGCGGGACAGGACAAGAGCGTGCAAAACAGTGTCCAGATGAGCCCTTGACAACAGGGCCAACCTTTGAAGATGGAAAGAAAACAGGACAACCATGTTTTCCATAACATTGCTGCTCACTGGATATGGTTGGCAGTAAAAATTATATCAGTAGTTTCTGAATTATACGCACAACAGACGGTCTGGCACTAACAACCATGTCACTTTCAAAGTCCTTTTCCTAAATACTTTCATCGGGGTGTGTTGTAACTACAAAGTCAATACAGGGAATGTCAAGAAAACTAATTCTGCATGAGCAGGTAGGTCAGTAATATGCTGCAGCTTCTTGATGATGTTGAATGGTTTCAGGTAGGTGACAAAAAGTAAATTATCAGGAGTGAGCTTCACTGCAGTGGTAGAGGGTTAAAGGAACTGTTGGCTGAACGTCTTTTAACAAACCTGCTGCAGGAATAAAAGCACAGAGTACCTAAAGCTGCTCTTTAAGACAATTATGTTGGATAAAAACCTCAAGTGGAGATGCACATATCTTTGTTTTCTTTTAGACCAATTACAATGACTGATGACAATCGAATCTGGGGCTTGGATTTCGACAGAGCTTAAGAAGCAATTAAGGGTGCACCAAAGTAAAGAGCAGTTTGACAAACATTCCAACAGACAACACGGGGATTTACACGAGCCACTCGCTTAGTTCAATGTGAAATTGACTTTCAGGCAGTCTAGGAGTTGAGTGGTTTTATTTAACTTTTAATCAATACACATTTAAAGATCTATATCTTTTAGTCTGACTCTTAAACAACTGGTGAAGAGACACTTGAAAAAATTGGATTTCTATGAGAGATTCAAGCGACCAGGACAACCGGTCTCGTATATAATTGGACATTGATTTATGCCATTTCTCTTTTCAAGGTATACTAAAAAAAATGTAAAAATGAGTAACTTTATTTCCTTAAAATGTACATTTCTTTTAAGTTTAACGTGTATGCAAGTCTGTGATATAAGTAGGTTTAAAAACAATTATTGTCCATAAATCTGAATTTTAGAGTTTCCAACCACTTGGACAGTTTTTACAGCTGGCCTCTTGCCAATCTAAAAATCCAAACAAATTGACAATTTGACGTGATGATTAAAAGGTGTCATGGTTCCTGCTTGCCAGCGCCCCTCCAGAGGCCAAACCAACACCTAGAACTCCAGTTCCCATCATCCCCCTTACTATCACGTTATCACACAAACTCACTCAGTCATTGTTTCCTCGGAATCGTGCCTAGAGTTTGAGCCTCCCAGCTCTTCAATTCTTCAGTCACACATACATCCAATTTCATACATCCAAGATCCGCTATCCAGCATGTTTTAGTTGTTCCCCTGCTTCAAGGGTTACCTACCCCTGTTCTAGGCTGTAACACTTTTAACGTGAGGCTGAGGCCGTCCCTGGAGCAAGCAGGGGGGAAAGCTGCTAGCGCTGACGGCTCATCTGAAACCTGTCAATCAAAAAGGACACGCCCCTAAGTATTCATAATTTCAAACTTTAATTACATCTAAATAGATGAGTTAGAAAAAAATCACTCCTCTTGTTGTCTTGACGGTAATCTTGACCTAATAAACCTAAAATGTGTTTTTGAACCAGCCTGTAAACATGTATATTCCTCCTGTGAAGTTGGGATTTTTAACATAGGAGTCAATGGGAACTTGCTTCTTTTCTGGAGCCAGCCCCTAGTGGATAAGTGGGGAACTGCAATTTTTGTTACTTCCACGTTGGCTTCACTTTTGGCTGCCGGAGTTTGCCTACTGGCTCAATAGAGACCAAACAAAGATGTGTTGGATTCATTTCAAATCCAGACTTTTTATATCCCTAATTACTGGATTGTGAATTGACTCAAAAACACCAACATGAAAATGTAGAAATCTGATATTTATTACTTTAAAAAGTCCTAAAAATCTTCATAAATTACCCATCACTCATAAAATAAACTACTTTGTGCCCAGCAGGAAGCTGTTATGGCATTAGTAACTAAAGTATTGAATTTGTTAGAAACAACAAGGGCAAAGATGAACTCAGAATTCCAAAATCCTATATTTTAATCTTTAATACAGCAGCAAAAAACACTTTTAAAGTTAATATACAACCGTCCATGTGTTGATGTTCTTGCCAGTGCTGCATTTATGCCGTTGCCTGCTGTATATATGCTCATTCATGTGTGGTCCTTTTAAAACCGAGTGAAGTTCTAGCTTCTCCTTCACTCAATAACGTATCCTTTTGAGTTACAAAGACTTTCACAAAGGCAGGAATACCTTCTGAATTCCAATGTTCCCGTTTTGTCAGAGGGCAGAAAAGATTTATGAAAGTTGGAAATGCTGTCTGAAATGTTGCTCGACGTAGTTTTCTAAGGTTTTATAAGATTAGCACATCACTCATACGTAATGGAATCACAGAAACCATAAGACTGTCTGCCAGGAAGAATGGAATGATTTGTCCAAATTTGGGTGGGGAAAGATGACAATCAAGTTATTTTGGATGGTTTGGAATGTCTTTTGAAAGACAAACATTTTTAGGCCAAAAATGTATTTTTTCCATTCAAATCCTAAAACTCAGAAGACTTTTGGTTGTTGCATTAATTTGTAAATTTATGAGAAGGGGTGACTGAATTGTGATGTTCTCAGAGTTGTTTCACAACCCCATATATCCTCCCATGCATGCTGCTCTTTCTGTAAACGCATTTCAAGGCTTGTGTCCTTTTTTCCTCCATAAATCTGAAGACAGCAAGTGTTGCTGTACATTGGCCCAGTGTGCACAAAACACCGTGTAATAGAACAACACTGATATTTTATCCTATTGGGAGGAACAAATGCTCCAAGCCCTATGGGTCTCTACGGCACTGATTCAATTATGCATCCCCAAAGAAAAGTCAGAGTTGCACATTCTGGTTTGGCAGTTGCTGTTTAATTTGAATATTCTTTTCTTTTTATTCATGTTTTTCCCTTTTGGCCATCATTGTCCTCATCCTCATTGTATATTTTCAAATGTCGTCCTAATCGTATTCTCTTGTCACCTTGTTTGAAGACTTTAAAGAAGTGTACTGGCATCAGTAGTTTCTATATGTTTTTGTGTTGTTTTTGACAAAATGGGTTTTTTGCCTGCTAGTGAACTCCTTACTGTGCATCATGGTGGCGTGCTAGCATGTGATGCAAACGATTGATCTGTGTAGGTGGGATGCATGCAAACAGGGAAGTTTTTATGTCCCTCTGCCAGTTTTCTTTTTGTGTGTGCATGTGCGTGTGTGTGTGTGTGTGTGTGTGTGTGTGTGTTTGGAGAAATGAAGCATCACAAAGAATGCTTTAATTAGTAAATTCTAGCACGATTATAGCTCCCCACTGTGCATTGACCTACTTGTGAAGCATATAGGCTCTAGTTTGCAGTCTTTAGGAATGTGTGCTGGTAAGTTGGAGAGGGTTGAAGACTAAAAGCAAAAGTTATTAGTTTATTGTTCTCAAAATGATCTCAGACATGAATTACAGATATGTGTGGTTTTTTTTATGTCCCCAAGAGTTGATATAATCTTCTACAAACCAGGGGACATGACCCCAATTTCACACTGGAGGCATCAGCAGTGCGGAACGGTTTACTCGCGAGCTTTGCTGCGAGCAAGTTCACACCAGGAGAGTCTCAGCTGCGGAGTGGCTTTTCCGCCGTGCTCCTCGTCGGACTCGTGAGATCACAAAATCCCTCAAGACTTCAAAGGTCACGGTTTGTTTATGAAATCCGCCATTAAACCAAAAAGAAGAAGAAGGAAATTACATTGATATTGCTGTTTGATGTCATATATAATGTTGTCCCTCTCCAATGTCAAGATTAAAGCCGTGAAAAACACATTGTTGCACTTCTCAAACAATGCAGGGAGTAAATAAGCCATTAGGTCACACGTATAGACATAATCTACATAGATATGAAATCGCACTGGTGCAAAAGTCTTTTATTTTGAAAATTACTGGAGGTTTTACACTGAAACCGTGTGTGGTTTCCTGTCTAGCTCTATGTAAGTTTGGAAATTGACGCATCACAGAAGCGGTTCGCTACAAAAGTAGAAAATCACATCTTTAGTGGTGCGGAATTGCGCAGTGCGGCGCTTCTGGGACGCGCCTGAAAATTTCCGCTTTGCAGCTGGTTTTAATCACCCCCATAGACTATAATGGATTCTATTTGAAACAGCGACGTTCTTTTGCCGTTCTGCGCCGCTGATGCTCCAAGTGTGTATGAGGGGTAACTCAAAGTTCTGAGGAGGAATTCCCTAACAAAACATGTTGTTTTTTTGATAAACCAGCCAGTTCAAGAAGCAAATAACAAAAAAGCAAAACAGAAACTGAAACTCAAAGGGCTTCCTACAGTAAATACTCCTAACTGAACTGTTGTGTTTCATTAAATCATCCTAAATGGTATACATAATCTAAAAAACATCAAATGCCTGAAATTTGACAAAATTGTAAAATATAATAACTTGGTATAATAAAATGTCCCTTCAAGGGGCATTCGAGAGGGCAACATATATAAAATTTGCAAACATCCAGATATATAACCATGGATAAAGGTAACAGAATACAAACACTATCGTGCACCCTTTGCTTTTATGTCTCAGTAAAGATGGAATTGAGAGCAGGTGTAAAAGCCAGCTGCCTCATCATGAATGACCGTGTAAAGAATTATAAATAAGCCTCTCCTGTCACATAATGTCCAATCAACAATAGAAAATCCTGCTCCGAGGAAGAAAAGGAAACTAAATTAAATTAAACTGCTGCTCACAGAGGTGGAAGCCTTATAGAATGTGTTATAATCTACAATCAGGAAAAAAAATGGAAAGTGATGGAGCGGCAGAGTGTCACCCTGCCACTTCATAAAGCTGGCTTGGGGAAATGCAAACTTCCTAAAGTAATGGTTTAAAAAAAGCAGGCAGATATTAAAGTAGATGCAGAGAAGAGGATGACTGTAGCGTGGCTGCTGCAGGTAGGGGTTTCAGAAAAGCCGAAGCGGACGACTTATGAAGTGAGGGTGGCTGCTATTGTGGGAGACGGACAATTCCAGACATCTTATCTCCTTAATAACACATCATCAACAGGATAAGTGACTTATTCAGTGCATTTACCCACCTGTCAGAGGGGTTTCTCTCAGGAGAGATGAATCCTGCTTTCTGTGCATCATTAATGCATTTCCAGCTCTGCTGGTCTTCCTGACACGTTCATGAACAGAGGAAGCTGTCCGGCTCACTGGCTATTGTGGTTGTGGGAAATGAGAAGGCAAGTCAGCTGTGGGAATTACCTTTACAAGGCTTTCAGTGCACTAAATACCAAAGTTTTGGAATTGGACAACTATTTTACATTAGATTAAGTTTTTGAACTCGACATTTAAAGAGGTCCTAACCTAATTTCTGGAGAAGGTCAATGGTCTGAACTCACAAGTAATGAGCAAATCCTTTTTTCCTCATTTGCTCACAGCAATCAAGATACATGGCACTGTTATCCTACAATTATTACCTTGTGAACCTCAGCGGATTTCATTTTTGACTAAATGGTGTAATGTGTACAGTTGATTTTTTTTTTTCTTTTTGAAGAGCAGATTCACTCCAAAAACTTTTTTTACTGGGTTTTTTTTTTTTTTTTTTTGAAAATGGTCACTCTGAGTTTTTCATGCAGACTGAACATGAAATTAGTCTTCTACCCCTATTTCCTGATTTGCTTCTGATAAAAAATAGACAAAAAAACTCTCGGTTCAGAAAAGCCAGACAGATCTACGACTCACCCATCTTGACTCGTGACAGGGAAGACTATTGTTGGTTTAGCATCCAGGAAACAGCAAAGAACATCTCGACTAGTAGAAGCTAACCGTTAGCATTAGCAATTCCGCAACACGGCAGAACTCCTTCAGGCTTGTGTTATTTGTGGAGATAAAACATCAACGTTGAAAAGCAAACGGAGTAAATAGTAGAGTTGTTGCTGAGGCGAGATGTCCAAATATCAGGAAATAAGACTAAATCCTGCCGTCTGAAGCTACTTTCTCCTCCAGCTCACTTCGACGTCCTGAAACAGGTGCACCGGAGCTTCTTTCCCCCCAGAGAACGACATACAAGGCATTCATTCCTACTACCACCTTCCTACCACTGCAAATGATTAAAAATATGAGTAAAGTTGACCCTTAAGAAAACTGAAAATCCTTTAAATGAAATTAATTTAGTGAAAAAAGACACAATAACATCAAAACAATTGAGGTAAAAATTTCCTGGGTTCACTCTGCTGATGGAATTAGGGAGATAAGATCCAGACATTTGATGGTAAATGACCAGTATTTGTATAGCGCCTTCTTAGGGTTCCACAACCCCCCAAGGCGCTTCACAACACAATCAGTCATCCACCCATGCACACACACATTCACACACTGGTGGGGATGAGCTACATTGTAGCTACAGCTGCCCTGGGGCGCACTGACAGAGGCGGGGGCTGCCGTACACTGGCGCCACCGGTCCCTCCGACCACCACCAGCAGGGAAGGCGGGTTAAGTGTCTTGCCCAAGGACACAACGACAGCGACACACTGAGCGGGTCGCGAACCTGCGACCTTCCGATTGCAAGGCGGCTACTTAACTCCTCTGCCACCATTGCCCAATTTGATCACTGGAGTGTTAAGATTGATTTGCATCATCTAAAGATGGTACAAAATGCTGATGCTCGACTTTAAACCAGAAAAAAGATTATTGATAATCATTGTCCTGCCATTTTTGCTGTACAACACTTTGATGCAGCTTTTGTTGTTTGCAAAGTCCTTTATACGTAAACCGGCACTGACAGTGATGCTGCCTAAGCCTTGACACAGAAGATCCAATCATCAAATAAAGAAAATGGGATATAGATGCTCTAAATGACTGTTTTTAAGAGTCATGTCAGTATTTCATGTTTTCATTTTTCACATCTCCAACTGTCTGAGAAAATTTGACTCTTGGGGCTCCTGCTGCACGGTGACAAACTGAATGTCTCAATCAATTTGTCCTAAAAAAACTCAGTTTTTCAAGTCTTATTTTTCTCTTTGCATATTTGCATAATACCATGGTGATGCAGCACATTTTCTACTGTGTCTCTGATAATAGAGGATGCAACTTGCATGAGCTGCATCTTAGTCTTGGACCAGGATGGCATTAAAAATCTAAAACATGCTCAATTTTACAAAACAAATAATGTATTTTATGTATTTGCTCTTTATTGCATAGTACCAATCATGCATTGCTAAAATTATATGTCGGCAGGGTTTGGATTAAAGTTCTGTTCAGTCTAAATTCAGGGACTTTAAAAATGGCTGCATTGGACTTAAAAAAGCTCCAAGAAAGCAACACAAACAAAAAGCCAATATGGATAAAAAAAGTGATATTTTACAAAACGAATACACACACAACATGCTTATAATGTAAATTGTTAAGCACAATTAAAAAAATTTTTTCTAAAAGATCTATTATGTAATATGCTGTTCAAGTTTGCACTTGAATAACAGGTGCTACATATTTAATGGGGCTCTCCATCACATGAACAGGCATGTACATGAAAAACAGCCTATGTTGAAGTGACTGAATGTAGCTGTTTGACAAGTTGATGCTACGTGCGTAAAAAGGGCTTCTGTGCTTTTAAATTATTCTGGCAATACTGGAAAATGCTTCAGTTTTATAAAATAGCTCTCGAAAAAAAAAATACAAACAGCCGTACTATGAAATGCATTAACATCAACACCCAATACCCTGAGAGGAAACCACATTTACTGCACCAGAGAGAATGGATTAATAAATGATAAGGTACAGACCCTTGAGATTCAGCAAATAAATCAAATATATCAGATAACGTGATGCCTATTAACTGTGGTGACCTCTGTTTCAGCATGGCTCTTTTTCCATCACATGGACTCGGTTTGTTGGTTTTTTCCACAATTGTGGGCCACCGGCTGCAAACCAAGAATCAGTGCTAAAAAGACTGTCATTCTACAGTTAATTAGGAGCTCATTACTTATTTAAAGGTAACTTGTTTGTGTGAGAGCTAAGGTATAAATTATCCAAGAGACAATGACTTTGGGGTATTTTGTTCAACCAAGCTTTATTAACGGCAACTGGTAAGAGCAATTTAATGGCATTCCAATTATTTTGAGAGTCCCAAGCAGTAATTTGGGTGAATTCCCGCCGTCACCAGCGCCAGCCAGAGCGCTGGTTTAGGGAGGCAAGGGAACAGTAGGGCTTAATGACACCGTTACAATGATTCTCTGTGGACAGATGATCATTTTATTGTAACCGGGGGGACAGTTTTCTAGTGAAATGGGAACAACTGAGCCAGTTTAGTTTTTGTTTGGACTGAAATTGAACACAAACCAGAACGGATCTGTATCTTAGGCGTATTGTTCCATTTCTTTGCTGCTTTAAGGTATTTGACAGCTGTTGGCTCATAAAAGGCCAATATAATTTAAATGAAACCTAAATAAATGCCGGGTTTGAATAAAAACAAGACTGTTACATTTCTGAGTAATGCAGAGGTTTTTTTCTCTATTGTCACAGCAGGAGGACACTACAAAGCGAATCACTCAGAACTTTAACTCTTTTAACTTTGTACTCAGTGTGAAAACTTAGATGTTGACCTTGTGGAGAGCAGAACTTTTTTAGAGAGCAGAACATTAACAAGCAGAGGAAAAAAATCTCCTTTTTTGTGTTTGTTGTGGTTAGTTTTGGTTTTAATTGAATCCTGACAGATATTAGCAAAAATATCAAACCAAAAAGTTGCAAAGGTAACATTAAAACGCCATTTTAAAATCTATTCACTGTATTATTAACAATCATTAATTTACTAACATAACATGTCTTGTATATCTTATATTGCTGCAGAGCAATATGGTTTTTCGTTTAAAGGAGACATTCTGTATTATGACCTTTTTTCTTAAGTTATAATAGTTTTATGGTCAATCAAAAAAACATATTCATAAAGGTCAATTTCAACATTTTTTCTCTTGACATTTTCAGTTCCTTTAACTGATCTCCAATCAGTTTTGTAAACTGTGTTGCAAAGAAACCCAGAGGTGCCCTATACCCCTCTCCATCTAGCTACCATTTATTGCAGTATCAGGTGTGCCACTTTCTCAGTGACAAGCAGCAGAACATGTAAAGCATTAAAAAACTTTAGGTTGCTTTTAGTTGTTGTTGTTTCTGAGTGCCTATTCAGCCCTCAGATATGCAACCTTGGATGATGAGCCACATCACCCTACATCCAGCTGCATCAGACAGTGGATACAATGAAATATGTTCTTTATTATGTTTTATTTTCAGCGTTTAGTGGTGGGTTTGATTATTTAAGAAGAGGTATTGTCCATCTGGCCATCTACACATCGAATTTTCATTTAAGTATTTGTTAGCGTTAGAAAGTCTCAATCCCTTCTCTCCTGAGGTCACCTGGTTTTGCATTTTCTCCTACCTCCTGTTTTTGCCTTCACATGTTTTCTGTTTCAACACAAGACAAAACAAACAGCTGGTGCTGCATTTGCCTCAGAGCAGAATAAAGTGCACACAGCAAAATTATGTACAGTATAAGACTCCTAATTTGATACATAATAGAAATCTCAGCTAATTGTCTTGTAGTTTAATTTTATAACGTTTGAAATGTGGTGTATTTTTTCTGGACAGTTTAGTTGTGAGACATTTAGATTTTTTGGTAAGTTTATTTCAAAAAGGGATGAGAATGAAAGTGTTTCATCACAAGTTGCAACTATTTCTAAGCCCAAAACAACAAAAAGTTTCCTCAAAGGAAAGATCAGTTCTGGGACAGCGTTCTCTCCTGCTGTGGAACTATTCTGCAGGGTGAATCTGGTTTTCCACAACAAAAATGTTTGGGAATCTAGTAATTGCTCAAGGCTGCAAAGTATCATTCATTACAATAAAGCTGATAGGTGCATCTGTTCTGGAGGAAGTTTGCCATAAATCTAGTCACTGTTAAGGGAACTACAAGTCAGTTTATGGAAGCAATAAATGGAGAATGATTTCAGTTTCTGATTTCACTTTTAATCACATTTTTAGGTTGAGTGATAAAAATGAAGTCCCAATGAAAAAAATTAAGCTCATAGGAAATTTTAACACAGATAAATGATTTATCTTTTAAAAGGATGCATCAGGAAAATACATCAGCTGTTTAATATAAAACATACTCAAAAATATTTAATCCCTTTAATTGATGCGAAAGCCTACATTTCATGGCATTAAAGCAGCATTCCGCAACTTTGCAGTTATATGGTCTCTGTCGCCCTCTAGAGGCTTGCTGTGTAACGTCACTGTCGTAACATTAAATCTTCATCAAACCACTAGTGGCGGTAATTTGCCAAAGTAGATATATTTGTGGAATTGAAACAACTAATTTTACCCACAAAATATCTTTATATGCTGATGATGTATTGCTGTTTTTTTGGAAACTTGAATCCATCTCTCTCAGAAGCAAATAAACCTCCATGCATACGTTTAAAAACTGCAAAAAGTAAAAAGTCTTGGGGGATTGGAACTTCCAAACTTTTATCAATTTTACCTAAGGCATAGATTTCAATACATGTTAAAGAAAACTTGGAAAAATCCAACAGACAGCTTATGGATAGACACCAAACAAACATTTTTTTAAGGAAATCAGTATCTCAGATATTCCAATTATTAGCCTGGTAATTAAACAGCATAGCTGATTTAAAAGCTCCCATGTAAACAAACACCCATAATTGGAACAATCCAATACAGAAAGAAAAAGGGCTCTTAATGTTTCAACATGGAATAGTAGAGCTTAACCATGAGAGGATATATTAGATGGGAAAGAATTAAAATCAATGTATGTTCTGATAGACTCCTATGGTATTGATCAATAGACTTTTTTGATTGTCATCTACTAAAGTCACTCATCCAATCCAAATTTAACATAAACCACAAAAACGTCCAGTGATGCTAGTTTTCCTAATCTTCAACCAACAAAGCTACTCTCAGGTTTACGTAAACGTCTCAGAAGTGGATGTAACAATGTCACCTTCTGTCAGTGAATGCGACGATAGCACAAGTCTTCACTATTGGGGTAGTCTCATCTTGTTGCTGAGGCAAAACACAAAAAATTAGGGGTGTCAAATGATGAGATTAATTAATCACAGCCACATTTAGTGCACTATTTTTTTTAATCGCGTTAATCTCATTTTTAATCTATAACTTTACTGGGACTTTTCTAGCCTACCTGTTGGGATTTTTTATTTAAACTTTTTATTTATTTTATGTAATTATTTTTATATTTAAATTTCATGCCATAGCACATATCAGATTTTGTGAAAAAGCGTAATATTTTGTGATAAACTGTCAGTTTTGATATGCTAACTTACAGCACTGTAATTTACAGGTCTATTTTAATTTTAGATAAAGTAACAAGATGTGTGAATTACTGTTTGCATTGCTCCAAAAGGTGTTCCTTTCTGTGTTAACTTAGATTATTCTATATGGACCTGATGTTTTATTTTTAATTTTTATTTATTCGAGACTGACAAAACAGCACAGTATTATTCCGCCTTGGTGATGGAAAAGGAAAGTTTAGAAGTCTGTTAAGCAATAAATGACTTTATAAAGCCAGTTTTTTGTTATATATTAATGAATTTAAATAAAAAATACATCAAAATGAGGGATTTTCTCAGCCATTAGTAAGTGAGATTAAAAAAGTGATTAATTAGATTAATTACAAATTAATCTAAAAAATTTCAATCTCATGAGAACACTAAAAAAAAAATAATTTTTAAAAACTTTGATACACAACCAACATGAAAAACAATACTATGTAATGCTTATTTTTTTATAAAAGTTTTCCAACATTTCAGTAAGCAGATCCATCTTAACTTGTAACTTTAAAGTAAGGAAACCGTATGTTTAATGGCCAACATCTGTAAGTCATAATTTGTGTTTGCCTGCAAGTGTCCATGTCAAGAGCAAGTACACCCATCACCTCAGCATGATGGAACGAGCAAAGATTTACAACTTATTTATGCTCGGCTCTGTTCCGATGGCCGCTGAACGGAGTGGGCCATATGTGTGGGTCAGCTCTTTATGAATTCCTGGTGGTGATGGAGCCTGGCAGGGGAGGATTTATTCGTGAAAACAGATGGGCAGGAAGAGGAGGGAGCCATCAAGCTGAGAAAGCCCTGTCGGCCATCTCCTTATGGTAGACTGAGTTATGGACGTCTGGTGATGCTTAGTATTAAAATGCAGCAAGTTATCTGTAGCTTGTCTTTTTTTACAGTTATGCATAAATAAAGAAAAGTGCACAGGCTATGATGTATTGTAGAGAAAAATAAAATTCATACCAGTTCTTGAATGGGAACTCAACTAGTTTTGGAGACTTTTTCTGAAATTAGAGATATTTTCCAAAAGAATAAGTGAATAAAAATTTGTAGTTAAAATTGCACTCAATTTGCATTTTTTGGCACATGTGGGCAATCTTGTCAAAAAGACTGAGGTGAAAAAATCCACAGTGCACATGAGCTGACTCTTTACCTAATTAGTGCATCTCCCCTGTTTCCTGCTGGACTATAGATGTATATTCAAAAACCACAAAGCTAAAAAAACAAAACAAAATGAGTCAATCACAAGTTAATGAGGAACAAAGGCTTAGATAAGAAAGGCAATTATTTATCCACCACTATATCAGTCACAAAAAATGTGTCCCAATAATATATATATAATAATATACAATAATGATTTTTTTTGTTAGCTGACAACTTATTAGCAAAACATGTATTTTTACTATCTTTATTCATCTTCAGCAAGAAAACATAGCTGCGCTTTTTCAAAAAATTCTAATTCTATTAGAACCCTTTGTCTAACCAAAACCATTTGACAGGTTCCCATTGCAAATTTTTCAAGCTAGTTTTCATGTCACAGACAAATGTTGACGGTTGGAGACAAATGGCTTGAGGCACATCTGCGTTTAGATCGACAGTGCCCAGTCACTTTGTGTGAGTGTTTTAAAGACACTATCACAGCCGCTGACCAAACATCCAGCAGTATAAATCTTTTGCAGGAGTCGGTTAGGGGGGGAGTTGAGTGAACTGTCAGCTAGAGATACGGCTAATAAAAGTGCAAGGGACGAGTGAAGGGACACGAAAGGGGAAATCATTAGAGGGAAGGACAACCAATATAAAAGTGGCAAGTGCTGGGAGAGTGTGTGGCTAGTTGAACGAAAAACATTGTAAAGTACTTTGTAGAAAAATATTACAAAGGTGGTGTGTGTTGATCATTTATCACTCTGAAATAAATGTGGAGCAAGACTGTTGGAGGAATGTGGTGAAACAAGCACATCTCTTTGGATTCAGAAAGCTGTTTCTTTTATGCAATTTTGTGGCAAATGCAAGAAGAAGAAGGTATGAAGATACCAGCTGTGTTCAAGTCAATTCTGATGGGCCTCACTTTTATTTATTTAACCTTTATTTACCCAGATGAGTCGATTGAGAACCCATTCTCATTTACAACGACGATCTGGCAAAGAGGCAGCAGCAACAGAGACACAAGTAGTTTTGCACCAAAGAACAACAGACAGATAACATAAAAACAAACAAGATAAAAATAAGATAAAAACAGACATAAAAGACTGTTTTTGTATAAAATATGTGCAAGAAATCAAAACGAACTTAATTCAATCTTTAAGCACTCAGAAGCAGGCAGATTGATCAGAAACTATTGATCATAATGAATTGTTGAAGGTAGATAATGGAACGTAGGTAGTGAGCTTTAGTGATTTTTGCAGCTCAGTCCAGTCATTGGAAGCAGCAAACTGAAATGAAGAGCAGCCAAAGGAGGTGCGAGCTTTAGGAATATCCATCCTTCTACTTCCTGAAACTGGTGCACCAGAGCTTTCATTCCTATTAGAGACCACAGCAAAAGTATTGATTAAATGACTGAATAGGTTTCCTGTTTCTACTGGTTGAAAGCAGAATTACAACTGTTGTAAACAACCCTTCTGCAGCCTGCTATAGCTAGCACTAACAACAGGCTAACATGAGTCAACTCATATTAAAACAAGCCAAGAAATAAAAAGAACGCTGTTGGACAAAAGAGATATTAAAGCCAGTAGCAACAAAGCCAGGTCATCATCAGTCCATGATTTCATAGCCTCCTTCAGCTCCCTCAAATGAGTGTAGGCCGTGCAGATGTTCACTCTGGTTTTAGCTCATTGCTCTGCCTCCAAAGACATTACTGTCTAACTTTAACTTCCAGGCTCCGCCATGATGCCAACAAAAAGGCAAAATTCTTCTTCATTTCTTGCGCTTTTTATTGACGGTCGGCAAACTGAAAAAGCCAACTGCTAGCCTTTATATGACCCACTAGTGTTCCTACCTGAACCTCAAAATTGTTAAATTCAGTTTCTGGTCAGCAGAGGGCTACAGTGTGCTGTGTAATGTTAGGTTGCTCTATTTCCTGGCTCAAGAACCACTGAAACCAGTTTGAAAGCAATACCTTAAAGGAGTTTCTCAGTAGGAAAAAGGATTTAACAAGCGAGCGCGCACTCACACAGCAGACTCACCGCTCAGAAGAGCAGACACAGAAACAGCAGCAGGCTGGAGGATTTCCTCTCCACCTCGATCACTACAAGAAAGTTGGAAGGAGAACGTTTTTTTAAGGAGGCGTGTGGCTCTAAACCGTAACAAGCCAGGTGGAGGTGCAGCCGAGACTCAGCTGGAGTCCAGTGCAGCACAGCCACATAGTACAGTGCAGATGACGTCACCCTGCAGCTCTATAGCCATCAGCTGTGGCTGATTCTAAATCAATGTGGAGCAGAGTTTTAACCTGAAGATGGAGATAGAATTACAGTTTTGGGTTTAAATATTAAATCTTAATTAAGATGCACAAGACTGCCAAAATAATGACTACACATGTCTACAGCACTATTAGACACTCATCTATACAGGTTATCAGCAAACAAAGGTGGATTTAGGTGTTGTTCGCTCTTTAGGTGTTAAAAACTCTTTAGTGTTGCTTTAAGACTCCCAAACTCATAATCAGATGTGGGGCCTGCTACGTAGCCTTTAGAATGTCTAATCATTCATTTACCAATTTTTTTTTTCCACATCAAGCAATCTTTGTCTTGAAGCTACTATAATTAATTTAGCTGAAAGCTGTAGAAGAGGATCATATTCTCCATAGCTAGGCTTTTGGGGATACTTGATGGAAGTCTGTTTTATTTAAAATGTTTCACAGTGGAAATAAAATAATCTTCTCCCCCACATCAGTGACCGTGGTCAGATGTTTCTGTAGCAGCTCAGAAAAATGTCCGGACTGGAAAAGTGTGTTGGCTGCTTCACTGAATGATAAATAGTAACTAGTGAGTCTGCACACCACCACTAAATACTTATCTATTCTATGTGAAAAGGCTGCCCACTCCTCCAGGGATAAACAGGAAGGAAATGCTGTTGTGGCATTTTCAGTGCAGAGCTAGATAATTTAGCTTCTTGTTTTATAAATGATGTGCACACCTCTGGGTTCTTTATCAAAGGCTACATATCAGGTTTTTACTCCTTTTGCTACATGAAACATTGATCATAAATACTACTAAAGCTATTTTTACAATGCAAATCAATTGCTTTTGATCAATGTGTGTACTTGAGTCATGCAGATTCTGAAAACTCACAATACTTCACATCAATAAAGTTGCAAGCCTTCTAATGCAAACTGAAAATTAACCAAATTATGTAATTTGACAATATGTTGTTGCACTGCTGGTGCAAAATGCCTCGTGGCATCTTTCATAACGCGTGCATGTTAGAAACCTGAGCATTGATGGTGTTGTCTCCTAATATTTTATGTACAAGAACAAACAGGATGTAATGATAACCCAGTTAAGCAAGTTGTTCCCCTACTGTCAGCACAACCTGCTTCTCTCAGCTCTAATGGCAGCCCAATTATTAATGCTGTAGTGCATTCCTAATAGGAGAAACTACCCTGCATTGGGCCCAGAGGAGGAAGACAAGTAGAGAAAAAAAGGAAAGGATAAGAAATTGGAGCTGAGGATTGAGTCTCCCTGTCTTCTCCCTGCCAGTCCACTGGCAAATAGATAGGAATGAAAAATACTTTCACATCTAAGATCAAGGTTACAACTTTCTGTCAAAGTCAAGCGTCAAATTCGGCTCTATCGCACCATAGTGGATGAAGAAAGATTTGAGTCCTACTCCTGAGCAGAGGCTAGAATCATAAGGACAAACACTGGTTTATATGAAATTCGTGTGAAAAACAAGGACGTCTAAATAAACAAAAGGGATGCACATTTTGAACTGGCACAGATTAGGGCTCCACCTTCTAAATGAGTCAGACTAACCCTAACCCTACAAATAAACTGAGATAACATTATATTAGAAAATAAAGCAACAGAGGTTTACATTCATAGATATACTGTAGAAACAAAACTCAGTAATCCAAAGGGGTTTGAATGAAGGCAACTGGACTTCTTTGGTTTCTTGAAGACATTTTGCTTCTCATCCAAGGAGCTTCTGACTGGAATATGGGAGAATCAAGCTTATAAACTGTAGCTGTCAGTTGTTGCTTAACGAGCTGAAACTACCTATGAATACCCAACCTCCCGACCTCCTCTATTGTGTGGGATCATTGTATTGATTAGCTGCAGAAGGGTGTGTCCTAGAGTGAAACTGATTGGGAATTGGGTTCAGAGCTGCATTATAGCTGGAAAGGTGAAACCTGAGTCCTCCACCTCTATTTAATATAGGTTATTCCAGGTTTTTCCATTCAAACCTCCTTTGGATTACCATGACCTGGATGACTGAGAACCTTCACCAGCAAAACTCACAGTAATGGTTTTGAGTGATAATTATAGCAGCTCTCTCTCTCTCGTCCTGGTCTCTCAGACTTCAGTCACAATAAAGGAAGAGAGAGAGAGCAATGCACAGCTTGTTGCCTGGAACAGAAAAAAAACTATTAAAAAAAATTTATAAAGAAAAATCAGGAAACTTAGTGCCTGTCTGGAAGACAAAATGAGATGTAGCCTTGTTTAAAAGTTTTTCTCCCAATTTGAAGGACTGTATTTTGTCTTGGTTTGATTTTTTGGTATTCATAAAGACTTGGAGGTAAAACATGTTTTCCTTTCCCTCTGTCTTTTGTTTTCAACAGAAGTCAATCTTTAGATTGAGCAGTGAGAACAATAGCAATCAAATGCAAAAAGAGTGCAGATTGCTCAAACTTGAGTAATTTCAGGAGCATATTTGCACTGTGGTTTGTTACTTTGTGAAACTGGAGCCAAAAAGAAATAGATGGGTGCAGGTGATGGTACAGCTGATTGCTGATTAATCTGGGCCTACATGAATAGATAATGTTTCTTTTTTAAATCATAAAACAATCATCTCCATTCACTGCATTGGTTGCTTCGTCTTCAGTAGTTTGCATGTATTCAATATACAATACCAATTTATGTATGGTTTTAAGACCACCACAGCACTTCATTCAGGGGTGAGTCGGCAAAATATGAGAGGATGAATCAATACTTAGAATAACAACAAATTAGTCCATACACTTGTTTCTCCTCTAGAGGCCAATCAGAAATGTAGAAGGCATGAAACTGACACACACACACACACACACACACACACACACACACACACACACACTACAAAGCTCTGTCTTCTGTAATCCAATCTGTCTCTAATACATCACAATTACCTACTGAGTCTGGATGGTGCCATCAGAAATACATTGTCTCGATTACCATACACTGCCAATGTGTGTGTGTGTGTGTGTGTGTGTGTGTGTGTGTGTGTGTGTGTGTGTGTGTGTGTGTGTGTGTGTGTGTGTGTGTGTGTGTGTGTGTGGTTACATAGAATTGCATACCCTCACTAGTGTGAATGTCTGTCTGAAATCTGAGGTGCTCTCAATCTTTTTGCAGACTGTTTTATATTAAATTACATTTTCCATACATTAGCAGGATTGCTCTGAGTCTGCCAAGTCAATAATGGTCCAGATTCCATCTGTGGTGGAGAAAAGCATTAGTGAAACTTTGGTTCTTGGTACCATCTGTCTAGAAAGAAACTCTTAAAAATGCTTACTTTAAGTAACAGATAGAAAGATATACGTGGATAAGTGAATCAAACAAGACAAACAGTGGCTGGATTATACCCAGTCTTCCAATAATGTATCTTTTTTGTGAAAAATATGTTTTCCCATGTTTTGTGCACTCATTTAAACAGAAAATATTTGCAGTTATTCTTGATAAAATGACTCTTTGTTACTAAACTAGCTTTTAAGGACCAAGTGTTTTTCAAACAGAGATGCTTCACCACCCAGCCTGTAGTTTAGCTGAATTGAGTGAACACTTAGGGAGACAAGCGTGTCTCTATCAGATCTCTGAGGGAAATAGCGTATGCAAGAGTAAAAACTAAAGGGCCGAATGATCTGTCAGTGCATCTTTAAGACAGAGTTGTGAAAAAGCCCAGAGCAGAGGAAGGAGACGTAAAGATGGTTGGTTATCATTCTAAAGTTGTAGTTTGGGAGGCTATGACCTTTTAAAGTGGCATCTTTTATGGGAATAGAAGAATCTGCTCTGAAAATGTCTTTCCCTGGACTTTTATCCACCTTATCTTATCTTGATTACCGAGCCCCTATTGCCCTCAAACGTAAGTAAAGTTGTTCCACTAACATATGCATTTCTGCCTGCTAACATAAGACACTGCCCGGCCCAAAAAAAGATGCCACAAAAAAAATAATCACACATTCTAAAATTTTTGGTCGCCTTTAGTTTTGATTTCAGCATTTCAGATCTTGTATTTATGACGGGAGTCCAAACACCGTACAAAATTTCCTTCAGCACATCACGAAGACTCTCAATGAGGTTTAGGTCCAGACTCTGTGTGGAAATAATGTTTCCTGCTCCCTGAATCCTAGCATTGTTGTCTTGGTATATACACGTGTCATCAGGGAAGAAAAAAGCCATTCATAAAATAACCTGTAAAATAAAATACCTTACAACCAGAACACTGCAACAAAGCTTGAAGGTTCTTTACAAACAAAGCTCTAAGTCTGTTTAAATGGCAAAAACAAAACACTAAAGCACTAAGCTTATCAGTCGAGTTCTAATAACGTAACAAGATCACAAGCATTGCTAATCAGAGTGATCTGGGGGCATCAGCACAGATCCGAGCCCCCGGAGCGACTGACAATCTCTGCATTTTAACTCCTTAGGTGTTATCAGGTCTTGACCTGCCACATCCAGGAGGGAGGAGGGGTGGAAGACCACACTTGGTGTGCCACTATCCATGGGGCAGATCTGAAAAGCGCAGGACCTGTCCATGGTGCTTATCTGAAGGCGCAGAAGCTGTCCATGGTGCTGATCTGAAAGGTTCAGGATATGTCCAAGGTCCTGATCTGAAGAGTGCATGAGCTGTCCAGGCTGCTGAACTCCTGCAGCAACCCTGGATCACAAATCCAGGTGGTGACTCTTTTATTTGGCCAGCCACTGTATTCAATATGAACACTTTATACTGCAGAAACCAGCAAAAAGAGTGTGTTTGTGTTCACCAGCCTCTAACAGAACCTCAGAGTGACCTTCAAATAGTTTCTTCTGACTCAATGCAATTCTCCCCAGCAAGCTGCTGTCAAACTACCTACTCAGTCTGAGGCAGACTGGGAAGTTGTGATTGTACAGGTTCAGCTCGCGGTTGAGCCTAAACTCTCTGAGACCCACACTCTGTTAGGTGGTGCTAGCTTCTTCATGATCAGGTTTGTATGTCACAGCTTTAAAAGAAATGCCTAAATTCTCCAAATGTGCACCTGTAAAGAATACCTCTTTCTAGTTTTAGTGAACTCAAATGCTATGTGGCAAAATATGTATACGATTATGTAAGAGTGTGCTCTTAACACACTTTTGGAACTTGTCAAATGAAACAAGTTGTCCTGATTTTTACAGTTTTTATAACATTTAAAAGAAATTGCTTGAAAAACTTTGCCTCTACCAATTTTATAACCACGTTTCTTCAACTTTACAGTAAGTTGGACCCATTATGTCATCTAATTTTGTTTCACAGTGTATATCTTTTGGATATTTTTAGAGATGAAACAAGTGCCAGCTTCGCTGGAAACCTTTTAAGTGTTTAAAATTTCTCTTCATGCCCTTACATTTGATACCATTTACTTGTTTTTATTTCATTTTGTCTTAGTTATATTCCAATAACGTATTTCATACTCTATAAAATTACCATAAATTGTCAGGCTGACAGCTACCCATTAAAATTTCAATACACCTTTAAAACTTTTTAAGCTCTTTTTATAACTACAAGCTGTCTGTTCATCAACACCAGCTCACTCTGTACTAAAAATGCTGATATACCTCCACCTCCTTAGAATTAGTCACACTTGAATATTTATTTTGACCTATATTCTAAAATAAGGGAGAACGTACTGAGGGAGGAGAATTCTGATGCATGTGCTATCAGACAAGCAAACTCTGCAAAACTTTTTCATCTTTTGTGCTTGGTTAGCAAATAAGTAAGAAGCCAGCATAAAATTAGATAGATACAGTCACAGACAGTGACGTGTACACGGAGTGGAGCAATGAGGAGTGACAGACTAAGTCAAGAGAATTAGTGAATGTCATTAGTGCTGACACTTCATTAAGCAGAGAGGAAAAAGACAGGAAGAGTGTAGAGGTAGATAATGTGTCAGCCAATGTGCAACCAGTAGAGATAACGACGGCTCAGCTGCACGATAAAGTACTCCACCTAGCATCGTTTAAACCACATTGCACTATTGGACACTTGATTCAAGCCACTACTGCTTTAGCATATTTGAACAAACTATGATATTTCCTTCTTGCACATCAGTCACCTTCTATCTACATGAGGGGATAAAATAAATCAAACAATAACATAAAACCTGTTGTTTGAGTTTTAAAAGTGCATATAAAAGATACACTGCAATTAAAAGGACATGCAGTAAAGTTATTGTTAAATTATTAACTGTGATCAACAACACCTGTTGTGGTTATAATGACAACAGATGGGGAAAGAGGAGTGAGGAAAATGTGGGTTTATCACAATGAACTTAGCTGGAAGCCAGCCGCCAAATCTAAATATTCTCAAGGTCCTAAACAACCCAAGGCTCTGGTAGCTCTGCATGTGTGTGTGTGTGTGTGAGGGGGGGTGCGTGCGTGCATGTGTGTGTGCATGTGTACGTGAGTGCGTGTATGTGTGCATGCGTGCGTGCGTGCATGCGTGCGTGCGTGTGCATGGGTGTGTGCATGCATGCACGCGGCGTGTGAGTGTGCGTGCCTGCATGCATGCATGTGTGTGTGTCAAGAACCTAGAGAACCAATTATCATGTCCTAACTGCACTTAAATACACATTTATCTGTTCTACTAGATTAAAAAATGTTAGCTGTGATGGCAGGTTAGGGAATAACAACATCTGCAAGAATACTAAGCTAAAAAAAATCATGTTATCCTTATTTTACTGATTTTACCTTCCCAAGTTTTGTCCTTATCTCTAGGTTTTGTTGTCACGTGTTGCATTTTGTGCCCTTTTCTGTCTTTCGCTTTAGCTTCACCCTGACTTGTCTCGACTTATCTTGTCTCACCTAGTTACGTCTTCTCCTTCCTTTCCTTTCATGTGATCGTACAGCTCCTTCCCCGCAGCCTCCAAACATCACTTTATATTTAACTGTGTCTGGAAAATGGCACAACTGGAAGCAACTGATTAACATAGTGTGAGGAAAAAGTTGTTAACCCAAATTTCTTGACTTATAACCAAGTTACAGATGACACTTGCCTTTTTTTGGTTGCATTCAAGAAATACTGAGCTGCTATTATGACAAAGAGGTTTTGTGATGAGCTACATGAGGTGGAAACAAAGGCTAAGCCTGATAGGTTTGTATAATGCTTCTCCTTGGGCTAAAGGTATTTTCATAAATATTCATTTGGAGCCTCAGGTTGGCATGAGTTTTTTTTTTTTTTCATTATTATGCCAAGCAATTGTCACACTAGACATGCTGATGCATTAAGTAGATCAGGAAACATTTACATACGACTTTAAATATAATTTTACTTGATGTGCAATCGTGCAATTTTGAGCTATAAAGAGGACAATCGTAAGCCTTCTAGGTCCTGGTGACTGCTTCTGGGCTGGATTTTTTTTCAGTGTATTTAATAAAAGTAAATATTAATTTTCCAATCCATCTAACTTACATGACCTAAGAAGAATTTAGAATGTTGTGTTTTATACAGGAATCTACTTATATAATCTTTAAAAATGCAATCTCTTATAGATCGACTATTGGAAAATGTTGAGACGTACCTTCATTCACAGCAGCTTGTGTAAGAAATCTGGTTTTTAATGAATATTATATAAACAATGAACGACAGATGCCAAGAAAGAAAAGGAATTTGCATTTTATGTCTGATATTGTGAACTACTGGGTGTTTGCTGGGAACCCAGCCTTTACATCACATCAAATGAAGCATTTAAAAGTCTGGATGCTCACAGCCAGTTTATGTCTGTATGAATAAGAGACAGCTCACTGTCCAACTGTAGCTGCAAGCCTGCAACTCACCAGTTAAACCACGTCTCACAAACCAACAGGCTGTTGTTGTCTTTATAATTATTATTCTTAACAACCCTAATTTTTCACCAAGAAACCATTTCTTACTTGTTATTTTTGAAATATTATCAGTCACTTTGAGTTTCAGATGCAGGCTAAATGTGAAAATAGTCTTCTACCCCTATTTCCTGCATTAGCCACCAATAGAAAATAGACGCTCAGATTAGAAAAGCCGTCAGATCCACGTCACACTGAAGGTTAGCATTAATGGACTCACCCATCTTGGCTCATGATGGGGAAGGCTGTTGTTGATTTAGCATCCAGGAGAGAGCAGAGCGCATCTTGGCTAATGGAAGCTAACCGTTAGCATTAGCGACTCCACTACACAGCAGAACTCCTCCAGGCTTGAGTTATTTGTGGAGATAAAATCAATGTTGCAGAGCAAACAGAGTCAGTGGTAGAGTCACGTTGCTGTTAGCCAATCAGATGTCCGAATATTAGAAAATAAGACTCCAAATCCTGCCTTGTTCTGCTCATCTCTGCTCTGGCTCTCTTCTAGTTCCGGAAACTGAAGCGCCAGAGCTTTTTTTCCCCAAATAGATTGACTCAAAAGACATTCATTTATACTAGAGACCACTGCAAACATGTTTTAAAAAAACTAATGAACTTGATCTTTAATTATTTTGCTCTTTTCTCTGGTTTTTAAATGATAAAAACGTCTCTCCTCAGCTTTATGTCCCCTAGCCTCGCTGCTTGCATCAGGACCAAAACTTTGCCTTTTGGGTCAATTAAACAATTATAGCTTAACTCAGCAATATGACTGTCCACAGGTCCTCCAGAAGAGCAAACCGTAAGTTTACTGACATCAAATAAAAACACACTATACACCACTTGGGAGACACATTCCTGATGATTATCAGTGTCCACCAAAGCTCTTAAGAGGCCCTGTGGCACCACGTTAAATTTGCTCATAAAGCTGTTTATGAGAAACATGACTGTTGGGTTGTTAGCAACTTCACGTGGGAAACAGTAGCCAAAAAAAGCTGTTAAAGGTGAGATGGGCAAGCTGTGAAGTTGAAGCTTTAAACAGGAATAGAAAAGGTGTTTCAGTAGGAATGGTGCCTAAATCTGTCCAAAAGGCTTCCAAGTATTCCATGGAAAGATTATCACAATAACCAAATATTTGAGCGGGGTCGGGCTAGCTGTGGGGGTGTTTCAGTTTGCATTTCACCAACCAATCAGAATCAAAAAAACAATATTTCCGCTGCTGGACATGTGTCAAAATAAAAGTCTACACAATATGTCTGTAATTTGTTGTTTTTACACAAATACATGAAGTAACCCTAACAATATTTTATTTAGAAATATATTTTTTTGCAATAATCAAAATGACCTTATTTTGAAAGATCGATTGAGACAGGATGTGAAGTAACAATTCAGGAGCGAATAAGAAGAAGGAGGTGTTTCTGTTATTAAAGTGGGTGTTCTTGTTTACAAACCAGAACGCCACTTTTGGCCGGATGATATTGAAATATTAAGCCATGGAGCTTATTGCATAAGAAACTCAAATATTACTGTACACAAACAAAACAAGTTATAAATAAAGACTGCTGCACGCCCACACGCACCCTTAGTGTAACTCAATATGATAAGGATAACTGGACTAGCGTCAGATCTGCAGACAGGTATTTTTCTGCTGAAATATAAAAAGTTCTCTTGAAGTTTTACAGAAGAAAAATCCCTGCTGCTCCTCAGCTGCTCACAAAAAGGACATGAAGACATCTTGCCTTCTGTTCAGCCACTATATTAAAGTTGAAATGACATTACACAAGGACCAAGGATCTGTGCTTGACTCTCAAAGTGTGATAAAAGAGGCCGACTGGCACCGACATTCTCAAACTCTCCCTATGACCTTCTGTTATGTGTGGAGTTTCTCTGCACAAGCAGATTCAACGCTTTGGAGCCTAACCTCTTTTTATTTCAATCAAACCTTTCATGCCTCTCTTCTGGTTCTCGCTCGCTCCACTCTCCTGTTCTGGCGTTTTTACCTTTGAGGGGTTTGTGTTAAAAATGGTGTTGAAAGCTGGAGGGCTGAAAGGTGAACGGATGTCACTCTTGGTAAATTATCTGTGAAGGACAACAAGAGAATGAGAAGCTGAGAGGTGAATGCTTCACTTTAAAGTAACGAGTAAAAAAATTAGGAAGAATTTGCAAACGATGCAAAACACCATTTGTTTCAATAAGAAAATGATTAAGCATAAAATGAGGGAAAGGAGATAAAAAGTGAGTGATGCATCTGTCAGTCATCTCTCCCTCCTTGGTTGGTGCCTTCAAGGCCTTGACATAAAATAGTGTGAATCTGAAGGAAATATGAAATTTGGAGCTCCAGGGAGATTGAAGACCAACGCAAAATTGCTGTGTGAAAGTCTGACTCAGAAAGTTACGACCTGAAACGGTTTGACTCAGAAAAACCTGACAAACACAACTTTGGAGTGTAATAGGACAGTGAAATATTCATGAGGCTCAGTTTGCCCACAGCATGAAATACGTATGAGACCGATCCATGTGGAGATTTTTGTGTTGAAATACTCGACTAAAGACAGAAATCCTTCCAGGATTTGATGTTTCTCTCTTTTTAGAGCAGGGGTAGGCAATCCTGGTCCAGGAGTGCCGCTATCCAGCATATTTTAGTGTTTTCCCTCTTCCAACACACCTGATTGTAATCAGTAGGTGATTAACAGGCTTCTGCAGAGCTTGATAACTTATAACAGGTGAATCAATCATTCAATTAGGTGTGTTGGAGCTAAAACATGCTGGATAGCGGCACTCCAGGACCAGGATTGCCTACCCCTGTTTTAGAGCATCATCCGGATATGGCTAATAAAATCAAATAAAGGTTTTAGACAATATGACTATTTCACTATAATCATCATCTAAATCAAAGTAAATGAATATTAATTAACAGTGATGGGAATAACGGTGTTAAAAATAACGGCCTTATTAACAAAATTTGTTTTTTCAGTAACGTGTAATCTAATTATTTACTTTCCACATCGTTATGATGCGAGTGCATTAAGTCAGCAGCAAGGTGTGTTGAGGCTGTCATCATCTGACTTGAAGCAAAAGGGGAGGATGTTTACATCCAAGCACATCACACCCAACAGCAACACAGGAATGACCATATAAGGAAGATCCGCTCACCTGTTCACTGCTCAGACGTCAGTTTATTCATTGCACCTCAACGGGGCGACAGTGGCAGAGGAGTTAAAGGTAATGCATACGATGTCTCTGAATTTCAGGAAAGAACCGCCCTCTCCACCTTTTGAAAAATGCACATGCGCAACACTCTACCAGCCCCTGAGAGGGATTGCCCAGTTATCCTCGTGCACGCTCTGTTTACAAGTAGCTGCTGGCCTTGCAGCACACACTCACTATAGAAAAGAAGATTTGTGTTTTTTCCACAATGTCAGACTCGCCACCGGAAAGTTATAATCCATGTAGCATTACGAGCATCTCCATAGCTAACTATAGCATTACAAAAAAGCTATCACTTAGCATATAAGTTACTTTTTATTGCTGATGGGTTTAGAGCTTTCAAGAGGACCGTGCCCAGTCCATCCCGACCAAGATCTAGGATGAAGGGTGCAATTACGTATGTACGACGGCCTTGCGCAAAAGCTTCACCAGAATGATGAAGTGCCCACCCCATAATTGGAAGGTTGCAAGTTTGAGCCCCGCTGAGTTTGTCACTGTCGTGTCCTTGGGCAAGACACGTAACCCACCCTGCCTGCTGGTGGTGTTTGGAGGGACTGGTGGTGCCAGCGCTCGGCAGCCTCAGCCCAGGGCAGCTGTGGCTGCAATGTAGCTCATCACCATCAGCGTGTGAAGGTGTGTGTGCATGGGTGAACGACTGTGTTGTAAAGTGCCTTGGGGGGTTCTAGGACTCTGGAAGGTGCTCTATAACTACAGGACATTCACCATTTAATTACCATGCCCATTTCCTAAATCATTTTCCTGCATTTATCCATGCAGTTTGGACTTATGCTAATTACTTAGACATCGATTTTATGCAGACCCACAAATATGCCCGTACAGATTCTAGTTACACACTCTAGTGTGTGTGTGTGTGTGTGTGTGTGTGTGTGTGTGTGTGGTAGTTTCACCTCCTTGTGAAAAAGTTTCATTTATGACATCTATTTAACGTGACAGTTACTAGCCTCTGTCAGATAGTTAAGGAGCTCTTGGCTTCCCCTGTTTCAAGGATTTTCCGCTGTGCCACACTACAGAGAGCTGATAAAACTCTGCAGTAAAACAAGCACATTTTCTACGCCAACGGGATTCAACATAAAAAAATAAATCCTGTTGTAATCACTGCTACATCTACAAGCATGTAACCTTCACAACGCAGGTCTTCAAGTACTCGATGATCAATTATTTGTGTCACTTTTGAAGGTGCTAAATTGTCAGCTAAACATGATGATGAAAAAGAAAGAAGCTTTCTGGAATGAAATGCTCTTTTTTTCCTGATTTCTGCAGGGGCCTGTCAGAAAGTGTGTTTGATTATCAGCTATGGTGGCAGGAGTAGCCCTGCAGAAAAACAGAGAAAGTAAACAAGCTTATAGCCCAGCTTGCAGTTCATGGCTTTGGTGTTGACCTCACTGGAGAATAAATGGACCTGAAAAACTGTGTGCTGCAATCGGATAGCTATTTTCTCACAAGGGTGGTGCTTAATGACAGCTCTGGATTGTTAATAAAGATTTAGGTAAAGAGATACTAAGCAGTTTTGGCTTGATTTTAGCACCCCCTAGTGTCCAGTTAGTGAAAACAAAAGTGAAACTTATCTCCTCGCTGTGCATTCATCTTTTTAACACCTTAATCTAACAGCTGAAATGTCTACTCAGCCTTCATTAGTGGCTACAGGAGCGGTTCATCACTAAATCAAACAAATCAGCTGTGTTCATGATCTAAAACATGCTGGAAGCAGACTGCAGCACCAGGCATGTCAGCTCCACTCCAACAGAGACCGGACCGGCACTCTGAAGTTGCAAATGCGTCATTCTGTCCACAGAGGACAGTAGGGATCATTGACATTTCATCAACCTTGAAAAGGGTCACTTTAGCACATACTTGCTCAAGAAAATGATTTAAAAACATGAAAAAGTTGCATACTATGGCTTTAAAATCAAATGAACCTATTTGCTGCTAAACATCTACAAAAGACTCAAAACTTATGAAATGACTCATGTTTTTATAGTTGCTGAATATTTTAAGTCACTGGTATGAATAGCATGCACGCATTACTGTAGGATAAGCACACGTTAAATACAAGGAAAAGGTTCTGTTTACCTTTTCTACTTTCCTCCCAGCCAACACGAGTCTATGCAGAGGCACCCGGCGTGTAACATGATTTACAGTTTAAAGAACGAAAGCTGATGTGAGGGATGGTGCGAGATAACAGAGGTGAGGAAAAAAAAGCTGTTCAGCACTGGAAAGATACAGATGTAATCTAGACTTCTCTTGTCTTTCTCATATATCTACTCTGCTTTGATTCCCATGTGCTATTTTTGTAACACAGATTCTTCCGAATGTAATCACAGATAAAACAAATTTAGCTAAATCCAAAACTTGTGAAACACTCAATTAGAAAAGCTGCTTTTTTTACTAAAAAGGAAAAGTATGTGTGTATTTAAATGAGCCAGGATCTCACAAACACACTGTTTTACTTATTACATACATACAGCATATGGTCACATATAACAGGTCTCTTTTGAAAATGAGTATTTATTTCTCTATTAGATTCATCCAATGTAAATAAAGGTTCGATAAAAATGAATCGATAAATAAAATCAATGACTTTGCTCTTTAATCTATTACTATAGGTTTAGATTTAGACTTAGTTGCAATGTGAAGATGCATCATGAATAAACTATATTAAATATTCCCTTGTAAATAAAGTATCATCAAGAGCAGCGTATGGTGCTTATTAGAGGCAATGAAACTTAGCAGAAAGGTGGGCCTTTTAAGGAAACATATTATGCAAAACTCACCTTTTGCATCATTTTTGGCAGCCATGTGGGCCTCTACTGCCTCTGTAAACACTCCAAATGTGGAAAAAATCTATCCAACCATTTTCTGTCAGTGTTTGGTTTTAAAAATTATGTGTCTAAAACAAGCCATTTTAAAAAGTCCTCATTTGTGATGTCACAAACGGGGACGTTTGAATAGAACCACATCAAACGTGCAAATGAGCTGCTTCTGGAGGAGCAGCAGTTCTACTCTGATCCCCTCCCAATTATCAGAGCTTCTCAAGTAATAGCAAATAGCAAAACCTGAGGGGGTGGATGGGTGGGCATGGCCAGCTCCAACTTGTTTCCTTAAAGTGATAGAGCTCTGAAACGGCTCATTCTGGAAGGTACTGAAACTGTCAAGAATAAAACAACTGAAATGGCTTCAAAAACTTGGTATAAAGACATTTTTTTTTGGGGGTTCTAAAAAAAACTCATTCAGCAACATATTCAGATTTTTAGGGGATATTATCACATAACTGGCTAAGCTCAGAAAGCAGAGCAGCCCAACCGCCTAACCACTGCTTCGCTACGATATACTGACCAAATGTTGAAAACCTGAATCACCACATGGGTCATTGAGTTGTGATGGAAAACTGGGTCATCGAGAACTGAAGGGGGCGGGCGCAGATTAAAGAATGAGGTGGCATCTCACTGCAGGTGGCTTAGAAGCAGCCTCCAGTTATTTTAATAGCCAGGCAAAAACACTGCAGGATGCCCCCTAATACTACCAGTGATTTACACACACACACACACACACACACACACACACACACACACACACACACGCACACACACACACACACACACACACACACAGAAAATCCCAGTTTCTCTCAAACGCACACTAATATAGATCAATGAGAACCCCACTGATACTGTACAGAGCCTTTGTGACAGATGTCTTTGACTGTTTTATGCAGTTATTAGATATTATTTTATATTTTAAAGGCTGGGCAAGTTTTAAAAAACTATGTTAAAGTCAATGCATAGGAGAACTAAACCCCTAAAGTACTGCACAGTGTTCTGTTAGCAATTGTTCTGTGTTGATTACATTTTTTCTTCTATTGTTTTCACTGCACAGGAATATTCAGATATCTGGCTCTGCTCTTCTTATCTCAAGAAGAATAGAACGAAGATGGCTCTGGTCCTATCGCTCTTTATGTGGGAGGCACTGTAAACATTTTTTTCTTTCAGTGGAAACAAACAAAAAATGGAAAACTGGCCCCCACTGTTAGACCAGCTTCAAACCACATAATACAAATAATAAAGGTTTATATCTGTGCATAATTAAAGCCACACTATGCAACTTTTTCATATTTTTAAATCCTTTTCTTGAGCCAGTATGTGCTAGACCCCCCCCCCCCCCCCCCCCCCCCCCCCACACACACACACACACACACACATCAGCGGAACTCATCGCTCAACCAACCCCCATGGAAATACACTAAGGATAAATCCCGTTTTGTTCCCCTCCCTCCTCTTCCTCAGTTAGTTTGAATTTTACAGACCGACATTAATTGCAGGTCGAGTTAGCACTCAAGCTAGCACCATATTAGCCTACAGTACACGCAACATACAACAATTATGTGCACTATTAGTTCTTTTTCTTATTTCTCTAAAATATAATACATTACTTAGTATTCACCTGTCCAAAAGAAACTGTGCTAACTCTTCATCAGTTTTGAGCTCTTGTAGATCACAAAGCTCCTGCCGTCGTTCAAATTTACTCCAATGTTTCTTCTTCTTCTTCTTCTTCTTCTTCTTCTAGCGTGTCACCCCCCCCCCCCCCCGTAATGCAAGCTTGGCAATGGGGCACATTCTTGTTGATTGACAGCTCCCTCCTGTGCATGCAAAACTTCATTGGTCAACGCTCTAGAGCCACGTAAATGATTTGTTTTGCTGTGGAGGCCAGAGGAAGAACTTAGGGGAAAGCAGCTTCCGTGGATTTCTCTTTTTTTCTTCTTCTATTGATCCAACCCATTTATTACCACACTTATAGAAATGTTCTTTAAACAAAACATAAAACCTACTATGAACTGTTTAAAGCAGGCAACTGGGTGCTGTCAGCAGTGATGAGCACCAGAGTCGGTGTCTGCTTGTAGCGCTCAATTCTCTTGTGGCACTTACACAGAAATAGCCGCCGCCTCAGGTTTTCAGAATTGGACTGGAAGTCTGGTCACCCAGATGGCTAGTGTAGCTTGTCCATCTGGCTGATGGTTACTGGATCACTTCCATGAGGTTAAAGCGTTTGTTGGTGGCCCGTACACTGATTTTAAATACACAAATCTTGATTAAATGAAGTTTATATCTCTAAGCTGACTAAAACCCTCGAGTTTTGTGGAAACCCTCATTAAATTACATATTAGAGTTTATTGGTATTTTTTTTTATAATTCAGAGTCAAACAGAATCATCTTTTCTCTTCACTAAAACACAAATATACTTTGGAGATTAGGGTTAGAGTTTATCATTTATTCTTTAATTCCCAAATAAATCTACTTTTACTTAACTGATTTATACATAAAACCAAGCTGATCGTGAAAATAATGAGTTGACGTCCACATTTAGAGTAAAGTACTGTAATGTTCTCTTAGGAAGCTTGGAAATCCAGTGAATTGTCAAAGCAGTGATTATAACAATCAAAGAAAATGGCATAGCAAGGTGTATGCTAGCTTTTAGAATGACAAAGATCATTGTCTGTCAGAGTGAAGTTCTGGATTTACTTAATACAGAATCAGAATGACAGACGCTGTTTGAAAGATGGAAGATTTGAATGATCTGCGCAGCAGGAAAGAGCTTATTTAACTTCCATCCTAACTTTTTAAAGGTCCACATTAATCCTTACAGTCTACCTATAAGCAGATTGAATGCGAGTTATCATAATCCCAGAGATTTTAAAATACGTCTTTGGAGCAGCTTCACTTATCTGATGCCAGAGGCTGGGAGACGTGTCAAATGTACCGAGACGCATCAGCCGTTCCTTTGCACCTCTTATCCTCGCATGCAGACTCTTTCCAAAACAATTTTTTTTTACCCCACCCAAAAAAGATTTTATTCTTTTATTTATTTTTGCCACACTGTGACCCAGTTATCAAGTCTTCCACTCTCACTGTTTTGAACAATTATCCCCGATGTAGTGCTGCTGATGTGTGAGGCTTCGTTCACGTTACAACTGAATGGGTTTGTCCTTATCTCACTCGGTTACTCTAGCAACAGTTAAATGAGTAAGTACAGCAATCTAACAAATGAGGCTTCAAATGGATTTCTCATGTCTTATGTAATATCACTTCAGCTCAGTATTAGTTACTAATTACAGCGGCTGTCCGGAGTATTTCTTATATCTGATGGCACCATCTAGTGGCTGACAAGCACATCACACCAAGAGTCGGTCGATTCGGTTATTTAAGATGGCGACTGCACGTTTCTTGTTTATGAATGTGCTTCTGTAGTCAACAAACAGAGCTAAAACACGTTGTTTTACAAGTATTATTCTCATGTCATGTTGTGTTTTCATATATTTACATTTTAAAGACTTACTTGTCCGTGAAAAGTTCATCAACTCTGCATCAGCCGAGGTACTTCCTTAAATTTGATGCATGTAAATGGTAGTCTAACGCTATTGGTTAGTTCTGATTGGCACTCAGTTTCCTATTGCACGGGGCTCTATGGGGCAGGGGGCTGGCTTAGCAAATAACAAAAAAAAATACGTATTGTCTACATTATATCACAGTACATGGTAAGACAATCACTTTTGCAGATTTCTGAAAAATCATACATAATTCCTGAAAGGGGAAAACTCCGGATAGCTGCTTTAAAGGGTTATAGTCTTTATAAACTTATCTCACTGTGTTTTTATTACTCTAGCATGACATTGGTTCAACCCAACAAACACCATTCCTACTGCGTGAGAGTGACTTCAACCCACAGGAAAATGTTCTACTTGACTGTAAATAATGGTGAACAGTTAAACACAGCATATGGAAAGAAAATTTACATATTTTGAGTTAAAATTGCATTAAATTGGAATTTATGACTGCTTTACAGGATTTTTTTTTACATATGACAAGGTCACTTAAGCTTATAGGAGTCAAAATGTCACTTAATAATTAGGTGTAGGCCAGGGTTCGAATTACGGGGAGCTAAGGGGAGCCTGGCTCCCTCAGAAGCCCTCAACCGACACACCCAGGGGGAGCCTGAAAAATTGTCCAATCCCCAGTCTCAGTTTCTTTGTAATTTTCTCTAATTTTATTCAGAGTTGGGCCACCAACTCCTCCTAACATTATCTCAAACTTCTTGCACATTGTGAGTCCTGGAAATTAAATAGAAAATGGTTTAAGACCCCTGTGAGGACATTGTGATGTTTTTGAGAGAATATTTGTAATGGACGTTTTATTGAACAGGTTATAAGTTTTTGCAACATGGGATGGAGGCCCTGTAACTCACACAAGGACATCAAGAACCATCACAAGTGTTTTTGAACAGAATCAGTGCCTGTTTTATTTGTTGATTTTGTTTCTTAAAAGTAAACTAGATAATCATGCAAGTCATTGCAGTGGAGGAAAACACAAGTAACAGTTCAGTCAAGCATTTTGTTGTCATCGTTATAAAAATAGAAACAGAAAAACTTCATTTGTCTGACACTAAATGTTACAAAAATGTGTTTTCAGCCGGGCTCCACATCATCTTTACACATGCGTACAAAAAATAAGAGACTTAAGACCACATGTACCTGACCAAAAGGCACACACTTGCTTCTTGAAAAGACTATTAAAGGGATACTTTGCAGTTTTGGCTTGCTTTTACTACCCCCTAGTGTCCGTTAGTAAAAGTGAAACTTTCCTCCTCGCTGTGCGTTCATCTTTTTAACACCTTAATCTAAATGCTGAAATGTCTCCTCAGCCTTCACTAGTGTCTACAGGAGCGGTTCATCACTAAATCAAACAAATCAGCTGTGTTCATGATCTAAAACATGCAGGAAACATGCTGGAGGCAGACTGCAGCACCAGGCATGTCAGCTCCACGGCACTCTGAAGTTGCAAGTGTGGCATTCTGGCCACAGAGGACGGTGCACGTCTGAGTGACATTTCATTAACCTGGTAAAGGGTCATTTTAGCACATATTGGCTCAAGCAAATGATTTAAAAATATAAGAAATTTGCATAGTATGGCTTTAACAGTATCAGCCGGTATTACCAGCTTTTCTTTAAAGACCCATAAAGGACCTCTAACTCTATTGTCTTTAAAGGACATAAGTAACTATGACTAATCCCAGATAGGTGCAGCCATCCGAGCACCCTGAATAAACACACAGCCGGATGAGTGGTTAATACATTCTTAATGTTGTGCTTCCTGACACAGCAGGCTGCACTGAGAATATTGTGGTATTAATGCTTCAAGTCACAAGCTGAGACAATGATTTTGACGCATCCTAGGATGAAACAATCATGCAGCCAGAAGGGGTGTGTTTAAAGCGTCAACATGGAATTGAAAGCCCCAGCGCAAGACGGCAGAAGGCCACACAGTGCAGAGCCTCCATAATACATGGCCAGAGAGCTTTGGTGACTCAGTGCACCTCCACGGCTGGGAATTAGTGAAGAAAGAAGGATTTTGGCAGGTTCTGAATTATTGTCTTTTCCCAGCTGGCTCCTTTTGCTTTTCTCCCTCATGACTGTGAATGCAACCAAATCCCACTTGCTTCGCCTTGCTAGCTGATATATTTCAACCATGTAGAAAAGCCCCATAGAGGTTTAACGGATGGCTTCGTCTGACTCAGACAAACCTAAGCATATGGCTTGGGGCAAGAGAGGAAGATGTGATTGTAATAACAGTGATAATAATGCCAACACGGAAGCATCCATCTTGGCACCTGCTTGTTTCTGTTCCCAGTAAACATTTTAAGGGATTACTTCCTAAGCAAAAAAAAAAATACAATACAAAGAGAAAAACAGACACATCAGCTGAAAGAAAATAAGATTTAAGTGTTACATTGTCAGTCTGTCTGATTTTCTAAATTAAGGTTCAGTACTGCTTCCATAAAATGTCATTAGGGGGAAACGAAGCTGCGCCAGGCCTTATAATAAAATCTTTACAAAAAATGCATTGATACTAGCACACCTGAGAGAGAAATTATTCCACTTTACCGCAGGCTCTACTCCCCTAGATAAACTTTTTAATTTGCACTCTTGTGCGAGCACAAGAAATGTATCTGAAAAAGCTCCTTTAATGTTTTATTCATTCTCCAGAGCAAACGATACAGAGGTTTCATATGCAAATAGCCTTGGAGGTTAGCGAAAAGTGGCGACAGAGGCTGAGCTTTTACAGACGTGTGTGCGTTTGTGTTGAAGCGTGTTCATGTGTGTCGCCTCTGCAGTGCTCAAAAGTGTGAGAATTTGCATGCTGCCAGTGGGTTTGGCCAGAGCATTCAAGCATTCCTGTCCTTTCCTTTACGCGGTGCAGTCCCTCGTCGTGAAAAGAGAAATCTTAATTGGAGACAGCTTTCTATGTCACATCAGGATTTTAGCTTTTAAAGCACAGAACGGTAAGTGAGAAGGGCGAGAGTGTTTGCGTGCTTGTGAAAGAACAGGTGAAAGGGATAGACGGAGAAAAAACCGCAGACATGAGACGTGATGATGGCTAAACTGTCCTCCTCCACTTTCGATCTGAATGATTCCATTATCTTGACATAATCCGTCCGAGATCTGCTTATTCTCTATTCTAGCTCTGAAAATTTCACGGTAGAAGAACCCGTTTCTGCTGCTGCATCTCAATCAGGTCATTGTCTTACTTTTCAAGGGTAACGCTCAATAAGAACCGTACGAGGGCCCCGTACAAGCTTGACCGCTTCTTGAGGACACTTGATTATACAAGCCAACGCTTTGTGCATGCTGTACACTTTTTCCTTTTCTTCATCAAACACAGCATCCCCATCGTGTTGCACATTCATGTTTGGAGGACGGCTGTCAGTGGAATTGCCTGGACTATACTGATCCTCTTCAGCTTGAAGGTAACGGATTGGTCTCTGTTGCTTAGCACTTGCCAGGTGCTTGGTCAGATATTGGAAAAGATTTTAATGCGGTTTGCATGCATGAGAGCAGCAAACCATTGCAGCCAGAAGAAGAGGGGAAAAGGCAGGAAAAACAACAAAGGGTTGTAGGGCGACGATTCGGGAGATGGAAGCATAAAAAATAGAAGAGAGATGACTGGAGAGAAATGAGAAGAAAGCAGGGAGAATGGGATGGTTTAAGAGACAGGGGCATAACAGGGAGAGGGCCTGAAAGGAAAAAAAGTGGAATGAAGCATGGAGGGAAAGTAAGAGAATGTGAATGAGGCAGCAGAAAAGGAAGAAAGAGTAAGGAAGGGAGAAAAAGGACTGGTTTAAAGCAGGAAACACAATGAAAGAATGTCACCAGAGGCATGGATTGTCTATCCAGAACATTTCCTTTTTAGCACCATCAAAGACAGCAGAACTTGCCAATGCTGTGCTTTTTATCTCTCCATTCTCTAAATCGCCCCTCATTCCATTCTGTTTTCCTGCAAAAGACCTCTGAAATGACTGACATTCAACAGTGACCTCACTGTGGAATTCCTATTGTATTATTTTCCTCTTGGAAAGCAAATTTGCAGTCTCACAGCAGCAATATCTAGCGAGGTCTGTGGCGACAGTGGACTGATCTGGGACAAAGATTAATGTCGTTATCTCTTTTAACGGGCCCAGGCTTTAGGGTGTGCATATAATTAGCTCTTAGACATCTATAGTTTAATATCACTCCAACAGATATGACTTCTTACTGCTGATTAAGATATGCTTTATCTTTACTTTAACATATACTCTTTTGTGTGAAGTGCATCAATCTTGCATGAACAATTAGGCAGCAGATATGGAACATGCTAACATTCTAGGATTAATAGTTAGGCAGTCTATTTCTAATGTCTCTCTACGTGTCAAACCGTCTTTTATTTTTGGTACCAGTTTGTGTATTTCACACATGTTCCTGAAGACAAAGCCGTGGTTTTTCATGATTTCCTGTCTTCTCGAGCATTTCCACCATTACCCAGGTGACAAACTCAATCTGAAAGCCGTTTCCCTGATATGGAGTGAAAGCACAGATGACTGAATTGATAAAAGTCAGCAATCATTCTTGCTGACAGATCAAGGTGTGTGAATGTTATTCTGTCTCAAACCACAAGTCTAAAGTGAAATTGGTCTGCCGAAAAGCTCTCCAGGAGGAAAAAAGCATTCCTGCACAGAACGATAAAAGCGGTGTAGTAAATTATTTGCAATCTTTGATTTCTTTCATTGTGACGACACAGAATCATTATTTTGTTTTCAATTAAAAATGTTTTCTTGACAATATGGTTGTTAAAAAAGATTTGTGCAAGTTGGTGACATTTTCTAAACACGCTCAAGTTTTGACAATCAATAAGAGTTTTTTTTTTTCTGGGTTGTTTTTGTACAGCAAAAATAAATCTGATGATCTCTGGTTGGCTGGTATGACAGGTGGTTGGTGCCATGGCAAAGACTAACCCGGGCTTTCCACCGGATGTGTAATGTTATGTTATGTAATTGATGTGTTTTCCCTGCATTCCTTCCCACCTGAAGCATGCCAGATGCAAATCAGCAGTGAATATGTTCCATAAAATCACAGAACGCCAAGATCACGAGTGATTTCAGCAGTTCACGCAATAACAAACAAGGAGAAAGACAGCCGCAACTATGCAAAAGGTGTGTGGTTCATTTTGTTTTCTTTTTTACTTGAGCCAAGAAGTTTTCACAGGTAATGACATTTTTTTTATAGTTAAGCAACTGGAAATCTGAACTTGTCTTTTATTTTGAAAGTTGCCAGATGTTTTACACTGCTTCTGTGTTTGACTTCCTTCTCTGGCACGATCTGAACTGCTGAGCTTAAGACGTTCAGAAGCAAAGCTCATAAAAAAGTGTAAATTTAGCAGAGTAATGCAGCATTACGCTTCTGGGACGTGTCCAAGACACACCGCTTCACAGTCGGTGGAAACACAACTATAATGGCAGCTAGTAGCTGCATATTACGCTTGCAGAAGTTACACAACACTTATTCATCTGATGGAAAGCCAGGGTAAGAATCTACAAGAACGTGTTTAGAAAGAAGTCCACAGTGGAAGTACTTACTTCAACCCTTCACAATAAGAGTCTAAAACACACGTGCTTTAAAACATCCAAAGCTTTAAAAAAAATTTATTTTTATTTTTGTATTAATTTATATAGAACCCTAGCCTGGCAAGCCATTCTATATGTGAATATATAGTCTGACCACGACCCATAGCGAGAGCTCAGTCGTGGGGGTGAATCTACAATTGTCTTTCAAACCTGTCTCCACACTCTATTGGACAACGAAAAACGTGACGTACTCACCGCTACGGATGTCAGCCCAGCCAGCACACATAGGTGGGCCCCATATGGGAACTATATGGTCAAGCCATATTGGTCCCAGCAGGGTTTGTCTGCGGTTTCCATGGTGACCCCACAGGGGTTTACCGATGTTTGAGGGAAACTCTCTGAAAACCCATGTAGGGCCCGTTAAAATCTATGTGGGCGGAAACCCCCATGTCAACGGGGCAGGCCGACATACACTATGAAAGAAGATGCAAATACATCCTTTTTCTAAATAAAGGACTAAAGTACCTCTATCTGCTCTTGACTCAAAATAAAGTCTAAATACTCCACCATCATTGTTTTTTTCGCTCAGTCGCTGTAACATCCCGCTCACCAAACTGATAGTGCAATGTGATTGGCCAGCCACAAGACTGTTCAGGCCTGCCGAGGTTCCAATGGAACGTGGCTAGACCAACCTGCAAAGCAAAATCTTTTTGCTTCTGCCACAGTCTCTCTAAAATTGAGCATTCGTTTACATTGGCTTTTTACAATAACCCCCTTTTCACCATCACTGGCAGTGAGTTAATAATGTTTGTGATTATGGCTGAAGAAACTAAACTGACATTTAAAAAACAATCTTACCTTTTTCCACGGAGCATCTCAGGGGTAATAACAGCATGACACACCCCATCTTCACTGGTGAAATTGTGTGAGTGGTAGAGGTAGGGGTGTTTGGTTCCTACTGTATCTGACATCCAGTGTGCAAACTCCACTGAGCCTTCTGGTGCTGATGCAAATCAAGGAAAAGATTTGAGACTAAATGCATGAGAGATGGCAGGTTATGAGTCAGAAATTGAAAGGAAATCTTCCTCAATGAGGAACAAATAAAACTGGGTGAAAGCAATAGCTCTGTCTCACTCAAGTCATTGTGTAGCACTAACAAGGTGAAAAATACAGAAAAATTGCTTTGGACAGTTGGTGAGCAGGATTTATAATTATTTGAATCAGAAATATGCTGGACAAACTGCCACTGAAGTACTTGCATGCAACTTATTAAAGTGTTTGGCAGTAGCGAATCATTGTCTGGTGTTTACAGTGAGTGCATTTTTTAAAAAGCAAACACATCAAATTGGCTCCATTACACCATGATTACGTCTCGGTACTGCAATTCAAGCAGCCAGAAAGAGCCCACATATATATTCTGTCAAACTGTGGCCACCAGGAAGTTAGACGGGTAGACAGTTTGACAGAAGAACTGCAGGAAAAGCAGCAGCTGTGACAGGAGCTACACTTCCTCTTTACTTTCTCACTTATGGGTGCAGCTAAGAATTCAGAGTTTGATTTGACTGTAAAGTTTCTCTGTGAGGGTTCTGTCCAAGCAGAGCGTTGGAGGTCAAGTTTTTTTCAGGAAAACCTACAATGGCAATTTGTCAAGTTTTTTTTTTTTTTGGAAAAAGCACTGCAACAGTCTTAAAACCTATTCAGTGGGAGGGTTGTCTGTTATTAAAGACCAAGTTCACTTGTTTTTGCAACAGTGGTCTCTAGCATAAATGAATGCCTTGTGAGTCGATCTCTGGGAGGAAAAGGCTCTAGCGCTCCTGTTTCAGGAACTAGAAATGAGCCAGAGCAGAGGGGAGCTGAAGACGACAAGATTTGGAGTCGTATTTCTTGATATATGGACGTCTCATTTCTGATTGGCTAACAGCAACGCAACTCTACCACTGACTATGTTTGCTCTGCAATGTTGATGTTTTATCTCCACAAATAACACAAGCCTGAAGGAGTTCTGCCATGTTGTGGCGTTGTTAATGCTAACGGTTAGCTTCTACTAGTCGAGACCAAGGAGCAATCTCTATCTGCAAAAAGTGAAGCCAACACAGAAGTGACAAAATTGCAGTTCCCCCCTCATCCACTAGGGGCTGGCTCCAGAAAGGACCAAGTTCCCATTGACTCCAATGTAAAAAATGCCAACTTCACAGCAGAAATAAACATGTTTATAGCCTGGTTCAAAAAATATTTTAGGCTTAATAGGTCAAGATTACCATCATGACAACTCTGAGCCCCCACCAACCCCCGTTAGCTTTGGGTAGCTCAGTTAGCTCATAGCTGCATTTCCTTATCTGCCCCCACCCTCACAGATCCACTCTCAGCCCCATTTTTTTATTTTCTGGAGACATGTGGCAAGGCCAAGATGGTGGTGGTGGGAACCGCCCATTGGGCTTCAATTAAGCTCTTCAGAAACCTACAGGTGACGGCGTAGAGGGTTCGTCTATCTTATATATTCTGTCAGTGGTCGAGACACATCCTGCTATCTCCTAGATGCTAAATTAAGTACAGCCTTCCCCATCAAGAGCCAAGATGGGTGAGTACATGAATGCTGGCTTTTCTAATTCAAACATTTCCCCGTCTATTTTCTATTGGCAGATAATGCAGGAAATAGGGGTAGAAGACTATTTTCACATTAATCCTGCATGTTAAACTCAGAGTGACTGAACATATTTCTAAAATAACAAGTAAAAAATGGTTTTTCAGTGAACTTGGCCTTTAATGAATTCAGCCAATATATGTAATCCAATCTTTACTGCGATTAGGTTTGTGTTGATGGGTGTGTCTCTGTAGTCCAGTGATGGACTGGTGACTTGTCCAGGGTTCAACCTGCTTCTCTCCCATTGACTGCTGGGATACAATCAAGCCCTGCTGTCACTCTGAGCTGAATAAACCAATAGTGACGTTATAGCCAACCCAAACTAGAGTCAACATATTACTATTCACTCTAAGTTGCCTGTTTTTAAGGAGTTTTTATTCTCTACAAGTTTTGCCCTAATTTAAACTACTTTCTTGGCTCCTGAGCTAATTAAACTGTGTACCACCGTTTCTGATTAATGCTTACAAAGTGCTCTGGTACACTCCTCCATAAGCCTCCCACCTGTCTGTATTTAAATCTATGCTCATCTTAATTTCACTGTTCAAAAGTCAGCACTTTGCCTTATCTTGAAAACTTTCAGACCTTGTTTTTTTTCCTCCGTCTCATCCTCCTAGTTTTTCCCTCCTTCCTCACAGATGAATAATAAATGGAGCATGGTGAGGTTTGCTCTTTCAGATGAGCAGCTGTGTTTTGTGAGTCAAATGCCCCAAATTCACCAGATATGTAGAGTCAGAGGCAAAACCTATTACAGGAGATTAGTTCTGGATGGCATGTTAAATGTTTGACACTTCAGGATGGGGAAAACACATTTCCAAGGAAACAAACTATTCCACCAACAATTAAGGAATGCAGAGTATTGAATAGCTATGGTAGTTAGAAATTCCATCATAAAGAATAACAGGAAGAAGCATCATTAAAGGAGTAAGATGTTTCTACTGTGAAATAATCACAAAACAGTCTCAATCATGTTGAAAGGAGATTTATTTGAAGCAGATTTCATTCTCAGTCAGCAGTGGGGTTGTCAAAATTTCTCCTTTCAAAAAAACTAAAGAGGGACATAGTTACTGTTTACAATCAGTGAGCCTGTGAGGTTGCAGGGTCTGCACCGAGCTAACGCCACAACGCTGGCATTTGTAACTCGACACCAGCAGGCAAAAAGCTCCTGAGCTGTTTAAAGAACCGAAGCCAGTAAACAGGAGCGACCCAGAAGATATTTCTTATACCCCTAAGAAGCCACGGCATCTTTTTATTTTACTCTGATATTGGGTTAAGAGGCTAATGTTGAGCTAACAATGCTAACAGTGACTTAGAAGCAAATAGGCGGATCTAGAAATATCTCAAGTTATTTTTTCAATTACAAACAACTTGATATTACAGTGAAATGTGTGTGTGAAGTGAATAATGAGTCAACCATGGCATTTTACTTCCTTTAAAGGGTGAGTCACATCATGGGTGGAGACTTATTTCACCCACACTTCCTGTTAAAAAAATGCTTCTAAAGGAGGTGTCGCCTGGTGGACCGAGAGAACAGCACTCAGGCAGTGATTGACACCACCGCCACCCCCACCACCGCGGCACACCCTCGAAGTTTCTCAGTTGGAGAAATGAGTCGTTAACAAGCGCGCGCACAAGCACACAAACACAGCAGACTCACCACTCAGGAGAAGAGCAAACACAGAAACTGCCACAGGCTGGAGGATTTACTCGCTCTTTAATGAGTCGTTCAGAACTGTAACAGCAAGCTAACAGACAGACAGCAAACAACCCTTCATCTAGTGCCAGAGGCATACTACTGTAATAAGTGCTCCCTACCGTAAAACATCCAAGAGTGCTAACACTAGATATGACAATGTATTTATCTACTTATCAACTCGCTGTGTATAGCTCGTCTATGCTTGTCATCTAGAATCTTCTGGCACTGATCTGTAAATGGCAACAGCCATGGAACTCACAGAACATGTATGAGAGTTTTTGTTTAGAAAAATGAAATGCAGTACCCAAATTTGACCACCAGATGTCATTCTTACTTACTATATGTTATTGTGTTCCACCTGATTCTATCAATCAGATTACCTCCACAGCAAATCAAGTTCTGGAAAAGAGAAGCATCCCTGGGTAGCATGAATGATGGTCTATGTTTTGCAAGAGCTTCTCTGACAAGGCTACGTGTTGAAAGAGAACGGCAGCGTTAAGATCCAATGAGATTTAAGTGGAAATGCAGGTCATGACTAAATATAGATGTAGTGGCTTCTTAACTTTAGATTATACTCATCCCAACTGGAAATGATATCAAAAAGATAGAATATGATTAGCTCAAGTTGTGGAAAGTTGAATCTTCAGTGGTGCCAATGGTCATAGGAGGACCCGAGGCTGTGGCCCCTAAACTAAGATACTCTCCAACTTCAATTTTCTTAATATAACAGATGTAATCATGGGAAAACCCGATATAGCTCTGCTTTCTCAATATGTTTACATTTCACTCGATTAAACTGCTGTTATCAAATTCCCAAGGTCAATTTTCGACTTCACACGCTTACAATGAAGCTTTGACTCTTTTGCTCTCTGAGTCTCTCTTTCTCACACTCCCCTGCCTTCTGCAGGAGCTGATAATGCAGCTGTAGCTCCGTCAATGAAGTGGACTCTCTTTATGCTCAGAGCTGTGTCCCTTTGATGAGTTCTAAATCGCTAAATAGATCCGGTCATTACGGCTGAGGATTATGGCGGCACACTGGGCCTCGGTCTCCCTATCATTAGCTAGAAGAAAAAGCCATAAAGTTCAGCTTGAACTTGAGCCTTTTGAGAAGATCGGTTTGGATCTGTGTTGCTGTAGCTAATTTGGATTTGATGACCTACGAGAAATGCAGTTTTAGTTGATGCATTTAAAATTAATGTAAAAATGCAACTGCACCTGCCAAAGGAACAGAAGTTCCATTTAAATATATTCTCTGGCATTTGAAATAACCTCTAAAAACTAATCATATTTTATATAAAAGATATAACAGATGCAAATACTTTGTTAGATAAACCAGTACTGATGTGTATCATCATATGTTTGTGAAAAAAGCTTCCTGAAGTTTCTCCAAGTCATGAACTATTAAATTACACATCTGTAGGGACTGAATATGAGTTGGAACTACTGGCACCAGACTGCCAATTGATGCTTGTTCCAAATACGATTGTTCTACCTGTACTTTACCAACTTTAAACTTACTAAAGAACATAAATAAAACTTTAAAAATGTTTTTATGGACGCTCTAAAAGCATAAAAGCATTTTTTAAAGTTTGACCAAGTACCTTTTTTTTTTCTCGCTTCTTAAAGTCTGATGAAAAAGCTTTTCTGGGTGAGAGACAAAAGCTTTTGCTGACTTTTGAGTCCTAAAACGCAAGTAATTCATCCTCTTAGTACGTCCAAAACGACTGTTTCTTTTGGCTTCAAAAATATATCTTTTATTTTTTTTGTTCCCCTTTCGGGACACAAGGATATATTGGAAAAGATCTTTTTATAAAACTTTTGGCCCTTTTGTACAGTTGGTACAGTTTTTTTCATCTGGTTATAAGTCATAAAGACAAGGTTTCATCTTTCCAACACCTAGTGCAGCCTTGACATGTCTCCCCAGACATTTAAAAAACAAAACTCACACCTTGAGAAATGTGACCAAAACAGTGCACAGGTGGGTTTTGTTTGGGAACTGTTAAGCCTAATTTATACTTCTCCGTCTGCGTGGGAACAGAGACAAGCAACGCCATTATGCTTCGATGCAAGGGCTCTGCAGCAGGTCTTTGTCATTTCCGTCAAATGTGACAAAGGCCACAAGCTCGTGATTGGTCAGAATGGCACCATCATTCGCCGCTCAAAAAAAAAAGAGTCCAAAAGATATCTAGCGGCGGACACGTAACAGATTGAAGAACATCTCGCGGAAAAAGTCTGACGATATGAATGTTCATACATTCGTGACTGAAGGAGATCAAAGATAAACAGCAAATTTTTTATTCATGGACAGAAATGACGGGACACGTGGGTTTAGAGGTGGCGATTGCATGAAGGAGAGAGTGAAGGACAAATTTGTCAGTCTTAAGTCTCAGAAATGCATAAACGCAATGAATAAACAATAATAAATACACTATCGTGGACCAGAGACAGGACTGCAAAGGTGGCAGGATACCCCCAGAAAAGAGCTACGAACGATGTTGTTCTGGCGGAGAATTGCTTTGCAGCACTCCTCAGGGAACAGAGAAGTCCGAAGGGAAAACGTCTGTCAATGTGTGTGCGCGACTCCAAACTTGAGTTGATGGAGAAGTATAAATCAGGCTTTAGGATCGTCAGCACCAGTCAGGTTTCAGCAGAGCTCATTCTACTGAAACATCCCTTCTTAAGGCCCTTACACACTAGCACCGGCTCGGACCGGGCGGGATTGGGTATGTTCCTTTCACATCCGGGTGGCCCGGGGATTTTTGGGGCTGAACCGTACGTGTTTTCGGCCCTCATCTGAAGGTGGTCTGCTTTTTGTCGAAACCGGGCCAACACACCCACTGCCGACTCATTGGTCGGCTCAAATTCACGCCTACCTTTAGGGGGAACCTCCGATTAGCGGATAGAATCCGCCAGCGGGGGCTTCCCCCATGCGCGCTTCATTATCACTCTGAATGCGGAGGAGTTAACAAGCCTCTGACTGAAGCTGTTTTATCTGTTTCCGTCAGCTGTGATGAGCGCAGCGCGCGCGCGCGCACACACACACACACACACACACACACCACGCCACGCAGCTTTTTGTTTAATAAGGAAGAGACCGCAGAATTATCCGCGCTCCTTTGACCCACCCAGCCGTTTCTCTGTTCCTGTCTGCTGTGATGAGCGCAGCGCGCGCGCGCACACACACACACACACACACACACACACACACACACGACGCCACGCAGCTTTTTGTTTAATAAGGAAGAGACCGCAGAATTATCCGCGCTCCTTTGACCCACCCAGCCGTTTCTCTGTTCCTGTCTGCTGTGATGAGCGCAGCGCGCGCGCGCACACACACACACACACACACACACACACACACACTGACGCCACGCAGCTTTTTGTTTAATAAGGAAGAGACCGCAGAATTATCCGCGCTCCTTTGACCCACCCAGCCGTTTCTCTGTTCCTGTCTGCTGTGATGAGCGCAGCGCGCGCGCGCGCACACACACACACACACACACTGACGCCACGCAGCTTTTTGTTTAATAAGGAAGAGACCGCAGAATTATCCGCGCTCCTTTGACCCACCCAGCCGTTTCTCTGTTCCTGTCTGCTGTGATGAGCGCAGCGCGCGCGCGCGCGCACACACACACACACACACATACACACTGCTGCCACGCAGCTTTTTGTTTAATAAGGAAGAGACCGCGGACTTCGCGGTGACCCACCCAGCCGTTTCTCTGTTCCCGTCTGCTGTGATGAGCGCAGACACCGGGCAGACTTCTCCGCACTTCTTTGACCCGCCCACATCACTGATATATTCGCGCCAAATTTTCGCGCGCATTTCTGAGACCGCCTATCACGTCCGCATTCCAAAGGGTGTCCTGGAAGACGTGTGTAAACAACCTGGCGGGGCCGGGGCCGACTGAGGCCGACCGATCGGAGCCGACCCGGTGCTAGTGTGTAAGTGCCATTAGGGTCTCTAATGACCTTCTGACTCAGTGATGCAGGGGAACGTTCTGTTCTGGTTCTGCTGGACCTGACTGCAGCCTTTGACACTGTTGACCGTCACCTGCTGCTGGACAGGTTGAGAGACTGGGTAGGCCTATCAGGAACTGCTCTGGAGTGGTTCTCCTCTTATCTGTCTGAGCGTTCCTTCTCTGGCCATCTCCAATTTTCAGTCTTCCTCCACATCCCTCGCCCATGGTGTCCCACATGGTCCTGTGCTGGGGCCTCTATTGTTCCTCCTTTATCTGCTCCCTATCCAACACTTCCTGAGCTCTTGTAAAGAAATATCCTACCATCTTTACGCAAATGACATTCCACTTCACATCTCCTTTAAGCCCCATTAGATGTCTATGCTGCCGCTGTTGCACACCTGTTTAGATGCTATTAAAACCTGGATGGCTGTGAACTTTCTACAGCTGAATGATGACAAGACTGAGATCCTCATCTGTGTCCCAGACATGCTGGTTCCCAAAGTCAGAGATTATCTTGGTCAGCTTGCTTCTCATACCAAACCCCCTGTCAGGATTCTTGATGTGACCTTTGACCCAGCTCTCACCCTGGATTCTCATGTCAGTTATCTTGTTCATTCTTCCTTCTTCCATCTCCAGAACATTGCTAAGCTGTGCCCCATTCTGTTGCGCTCTGAACTCACGCTTGGACTACTGCAACTCGCTTTTCACTTGTCTGAGCAAAACCTCCCTGAACCATCTACAGGTGGTTTAGAATGCCTGTGCTTGGCTTTTGACTTATTAATTTTTTTCTTCACATTTTCAATCTAAGATTTACATTTTTCCCCATCTTTTACTGTCTTGTGAATTTTTAAATAATTTTTTATTTTAATTTTTGTTCTTGTGAAGCACCTCATGATTTTTTATCTTGAGAGGCGCTATATAAAAATTGTTTCTTCTTTGGGGGGGGCGCGTCCTCCTCAATGTTAAACTCCTTCCTACGCCCTTGAGCAGATCTGCTCTTTGGAATATTCTTGATGACACAGTTCATATTAATTTAAGTTATTGTTTTCTTTCTCTTTTGAATTTTTTTTCACAACAACGCTCCTACTTGCACCATCTGTCTTTAATTAAATTTTCCATATGCACAGGTATTTACACAAATAGTATTTATTCTTGTCATTCTATTCCAGATAGGGTAGCGTAAACATCTGGTGTGTTGTCTCCTCTAAATTACGACACTTCAAGCTAGGTAATGATGAACTGGAATCAGAGTATATTAATGCTCTCAAGGGTATCCTCCTTTTCAGCCCATTACAAAAAGAACTGTCAGCATCTCTTCAGTAAACACAGATTTTCCTTCTGCCATGTTTATAATCTCAATATGACGATTGTTACTTTAGAAAAATATCAGCAATAAAAATATTAACATTATTTTCCAATAATGTACTTGATCCGTTCCAGCTAAACGTGTTACCAGCTTATATAGTTTTACTAGGGCACCCCGGCATTTAATGCCATCCAAAATGAATGTGATCTTTTACAGAAATGCATGGGTGAATGGGTTTCTTTCCCCAGTTCCCAAAACAATAAGACAGTGCAACCAGCCCAGTCCCCAGAGCGGGCAGCACTGTGAGTATAGATCTGGAACTGGTCGACTATGGCTGAAAAAGGTGACTTTTGTACTGAAGTTACACATATTTCAACTGTAGGAGAAAAGCAAACAGGTGCAAAATGCCTTCAGACAGCAGATCGCAAATCTGACATGATGATGCAATAAATATGCTAATTAGTGATTTATGCCTTTAGCAACATTTTATTTTTGTAGCATTTGGGCTCGTAAAAAGAGACGAATGAACAGGAATAAACTAGTTTGTTTTAAACCCGAATCATGTTTGGTATTTAAAACAAGAAATGATAAACAAGAACTTGCATAGCAACATGTCAAACACTGCATGTGTCTTTGGAGCCAAAAGGAGAAATCCTGAAGTAAATCTGACCAGTTTCTGAATTTATGTGTAACTTCACAATGAATCACACTCCGCTCTGGTGTGTGAAGGATGTGAACCATTCATAAATTTTGCATGGCAGAGCCAAGGTGGCCAAAGTGACTCGTTACTGTTGGTTTTACATGAAGGCTGAGTGAATTATGAGTAATACAAATGTCACCGCACAGCCAGCAGGATCTTAGCTCTATTGATAATTCTACATGTTCATAACATGGTGTTTTCTTGTACTGCTGCATGTATTTTGTGGTTTGAGTTGTTTTAGATGCCTAAATTTGTTGTGAGTTAGGCTTGAATCTGAATCTTCATGAGAAATTCCATTTGATTTTTCAAAACTGAGAGTTCTGACAGCTGCCCACTGCAGGTAAAACAACCGATTCTCAAGATATTCTCATTGCCAGTTTCTCAGTAGCTACGTTTACATGCGCCAAATTTTTTATACGAATGGCTGTGTACATGGATGTCAATCGGACAAAACCACCTCTCTCAATCCGAATGAAATTTCATTCGGATCAGGCCAAATTGGATCAGAATATTCCGATTGACATGTTTACATGACGTATTTTTGATCTGATAGGGCGTTCATTCCGATTACTTGTGCCCATGTAAACGTAGCTATTGGAATCTCAAGTTGCTCTTCTGCCAAACTTCCCTCGTACAACCAGAGATGCACGATTATTCCAGTTGCTCTTACTCCACACGCTTCCTTCTCACCAGTGACATCACCACTATCACCTAAACCAAAATAAAAGTACAAATCACTTCATGTTGGAAGTGTAATCACAGCTGAAAATCCTTCTGTCCCCTTTCAAATGTGAGAAAATGTGAGGGTACAATCTGTCTTTGCAGCTCAGCTCTTGCTGTGTCCTGATCTGTGCTTTTTTGCCCCATTTCTGTCTCCTTGCACACCCATTTCTATGTGTCCTCTCCCAGCTGGCTGCCGTCTCAGCAGTTCATATATCTCCTCCTCCATATGAGGAAAACTAACTCTGCTGACTTTCAGGTTGATTTTGATTTCCAGCAACAACTGGCCACACTTTTTTGCATGTTTTTTTTAGAATTAAAAGTAGAATACTTCTGTTCCAGCAGATAACAACTGAAGTATTTTATACAAAGTTGGTAAAAGGTAGAGTTACAATCACTTATTGACAAAATCTAAATAAATAATATAACTTATTAGTTGAATGTTTGCAGAAAAATATTTCAGCCATGCCAATAATTTTTTGTGTGTTATGATTTGATCTTGATTTTTAAATTTATTGTAAATTATAAAAGTCTCTTGTATCATGTCTTTGGGTGTTTTGTCTATTAGGATTTGATTTCTGCTCAGGAACAAGACCACAGCACAGAAAAGGTAAGTCATCACATCAAAAGTCCACAGATGTTTATCTGCACATAAACTCATAAAACTAGCACATGTAGCCATCCGTTATTGGGGTCATCAGCATTGCACGGGTAAAGATTTTTTACGTGCTTCATCTTGCACGCCGGGACAGACTACCCATGTGCAACTTGGAGCCAAAGTGTGCCTACCAGTGCATTCAGTCAATCTCCCACCGCTGAAAATACCCATCATGATGATGTATTTGCTGAAGTGAGAATCCATAGCCATGATAAGCCACGGCTTCTTTCTCAGAGTTTTCAAAGCATGACCGGGTAAGCCAACCAGCGAGGAGGAGTGTGACTCAAATATCTCAGAGACTCAACATCGATCTGATAACAGTAAACCTTTGAGGCTTTTTCTCTGCTGATAAACTTTTAAAAAAATATTCCACCATGTTGTGTCTCATGCCATGATTACGCACAAGTTTTATTCACGCCTCACTAACCCTATTTATTTTCTATGATAATGCAGCTGAAATGCATTTGTGAAGGAGTTTTCATAATGTCTTGAAACATTTGCAAGGGTATTTAATCTCCTTGTGAGTAGCAGGGCATTGCCTCCTGAATCAGTTGGAACTATACACACCTTAAATCGAGTTTATGGGAGGCAGAAAGTGAAAGAATTGTGAAACAACTTTATTGCAAAAGTGACCTATGCACCAATTCAGTTTTATTTCAAGTAGATATTTGCATTTTTTAAAACATTTTGTTTATTACAACCAAAACTAAAATGGGTCTCACATGGTACAGCTGCTCATAAAATGTACATCTATGGGAAATGTGACCAGTTTTGTTTCCTGATTCATTCAACATATCATTTTTTAAATACAAATATCACTGTTTCAAGAATTAAAATAAATTTCTTTCTGTGTCTTAATAAACTTAGTCTCAAATGAATGATGCAGGTTATTTACAGTGATGGGAATTACTATAATCCAGCAGCCAGGTGTGCTGAAACTGTCATCATCTGATCAAAAGCTAAAGGGGTATAAGAGCGCCACCTAGAACACATACCCTTCTCCACAAACTATCTAGTGCAGTTTTTGGTCAGCAGAGGGCTGCAAAGTGGTGTCAAATATGAAACTGGTCAAGTTCCTAACCCAACAATCACTGAGATCAATGTTAAAGCTCTAGCTTAAAGTAAAAACAACCATTTAGTGTTAGGAGACTTTTGACTTTTAAAATGTTAAAATAGTTCTATACAAAACATGTTCATGATGTTCTTTGACTAAATCCCTCTCACATAAAGCGATTTTATTAGTTTTACTCTTCACAGTTTCAGTACCTTCCAGAATGAGCCGTTTCAGGGCTCTGTCCCTTTAAGATAACAAGCTGGAGCTGGCCACGCCCACCCATCCCCTGATTAGGCTGCTATGAGCTAAGAAGCTCAGATGTATGAGGGAGGGGTTTGGAGTAGAGCTGCTGTTCCTCCAGCCTGGAGAGGTGAGAAAGGGTTGTGTGCAAATTTCTCTGATTGTGACATTTGGAGTGTTTATAGAGGCAGTAGAGACCCACATAGCAGCATTAAAGGATGCAAAAGGTGAGTTTTGCATACCATGTCCCCTTTAAAAATGCAAACTATTGTTCTCTGGCATGTTGGATCTCCCAGAAAAATAATCAAACATGTCTTTTTTTCGTATTTCTATTTTTTCCAGTTCCAGTGGGAAACTGCCTGAGAATAACAAAACAGAAAACACAATGAAACTGAATGAAAAGAAAAACATTTTTCACATCAGTAGTAAAATCCATGAATAAAAATCACACTAAACTTGTAAACTTCAGCTACAGACATCGGTTCTATTTACTTTTCATCTACATGAAGTGTTGATTAGATAAGTAGTAAAACAAAATCACAGACAGGACATAAAAGTCTCACTTGTGTGATTTATTTACCAGAGAGTAAACTCCAAAACTAAGCTGGCTGCCAGAAACTTTTAGTGAAATGGGAACAAATTAAAATACAAAATTATGCACATTATCCACATACACAAGCACTGGTGCAGGCAAATACGCTGCTCTGATGTTCTAGACCTAAATTTAGTGGACGTGCCCACACTTAACCCCGCTTGAATCAACAGTGTCCTTGTGCAGCCATAAAAGCCCAAATTCACACACAGCTGCACACACAGCTGCACAAAGGTCAAGCGAGGTGGTTTGGGAATGAAGCTGGCCTCCAGCAGTTGTTCTGAACGTGGGAATTATAGCAGAAACAAACCTATGGCCTAAATGCAACAGCGCAACAGATTTAGATACTGGAATTAGAATTTGGTTTTGCATTTGTTCCCTTCAGAGCTTCTTCCATTTTATTCCAACTAATTGACATTTTAACCTTCCAAAAGTGTACCAGGGGACTTGGGATTATTAATCAAAAAGTCATTTGAAAACGGAGCGTGCTGCTGTAGACTATTCTGATTTCATCCCATTTATTCAAAAACACTCAATCTTGTCTTGAACATTGCGGTGGCTTTTTCAGAGTATTCTTCGTCTCGCTGTCAATGTCATCCTCTACAAAGTGGCATTGGCTCTCCGGTAAAAGTTCTCACACTAAAATCAACTTGGAAAACTTTTTTTTCCTGTGGAAACTCTGAAAATCATCCTGCTGAACCATGAAGGTAATCTTTTCTTTGCAGCCGGGGCTGCAGTAGTATTTACATCCCTATTGTAGAGAGGGGGATATTGAAATGGGTTGGGGGTGGGAGATATAATCTCAAATATCTCATATTTTTCTGAGATGTTTGACGTAATATGACAGCCCGTGGTTCTGGCACATGATTGGTAGGGTATTGGACGCCCTTTGATTAGCTGTGATCTTAAAGGGCATTGTCCTTATTATGTTTTAAATAAAGTTTAGTTTTTGAATACAGCTACAGTTAAATGGTTATAAAGAGTATATAATTTTCATTTTTAGTCAAAAAATACCATCATACAACATTCTTTACCTTAAAAAAAAGCAAATGTGATGTTTCTATGATTTTAAAATTGTTTTTCACTTGAACTTGACCTGCGATTTTTGTCAAAAATTAGCCTGGCAAGCCATCCTATATATGTGAATATATAGTCTGGCCATGAACCATTGACGGCTCTCAGTCGTGAAGCGGGATCTACGGTTGTCTTTCAAACTGTCAGCACGCAATTGGATAGCGCTAGGACCAATCAGAGTAACGAACAATGAGACGTAATCAAAGCGACGGAAAAGAGGGAGGCAGCAATGGCGTCTAATATGAAAAACATGTGAATATCAGGTGTACTCGGACATTGCACTATTTTGTTTGATAAAAATAAGAAGCTGCTAATTATATCAGACAGACTTACGCACGATGGAGTCTAAATCGTCCAACGTTGATGACAAAGCCGTTTCAAACCACCATGTTGTTTGTCTTTGCGGCCGCAGCTCTGACGTCATCAGCTACTCCCGCTCTGTGATTGGCCCAACCAAAACTATAGCGAGCTGTGATTGGACAGCCACAGCAGTGGATCGGGCTGCGAGGGTTCCAATGAAGCGTGCCTAGACCAAACTTTGCAAGGCAAGAATTTGGTCTAGTTCACTAGGCTAGTCACAAATAGTTGTGTAAAGAACAAAATGCATCTATGCAAATTGCATAAAGCAAAGCTTTGCTACTCTGTGTATAGAAAAGAACCAAAAAGGGTGAACCCTGGATTCACTGATGTAACGTTTACAGTGACGTACGTTCCCACTCAGGTCCTGTCCTGTCTGCACCCACAGCAGTGTTAAATACTCATAAACATTTAGATGTGCTTAAACTTTTATGCTGTTGGTTAAAAAAGCAGGGATGACCTGTTATTAGGAACCAAGGAGCAGAAAAACAATCTTGACACACTGACTTTAAAACATTTGTCTTAAATGTTTTCATATAAACCATGTTAAAAACAGTTGTTCTTTCATTTATCGGCCCAAAATCATGACTTTTTCAGGAAGCACACAGATAAGAAATGTGTTAATACGAATATTATCTACGAATATATTCAAAAGTAGCCTAGTCGCTCATGTTTCTAACTGTTTACTTCCTCAGTAAGCGACTGTGTTGAGCGTTTCGCGTTCCCGTAACAGGGTCTGTTGAGCAGAATGCACGCTGCCGCTGCATGCCGGTGGCTCCTGCAGACCCGGAGACTGCAGCAATAGCAGCGCTGTTACTTTTTTGCTTTTGTAAGACAGGCAGAAATGTGCATTTAAGCATAATTTTCATCCAGTCGTCTACAAAACCTCCCACGCGTCTCTTGTTTATGTCACCAAAGAACTATTTTTAGCTCGTTATGATTTTTGTTGAGAGAAAAAGGGGCATCAAAGAAACAATTTAGCGATCGCCATCATTGACAAAAACAACACTGGCTAATAAACGGGTAATGTTTTCGATATGTTCCTGCTCAGACACGCCTGATTCTAACTGGTGATTTATCTCCTCAGCCTTCATCGGGTTCTGCAGGAGCTGCTAATCATACATTTTATTCAAATCTGCAGGGAAACGTCTAAAACTGTCAGAAATCCGTCACTTGCAATGGTATCTCACCCGTGCTAACAGTACAAACGACTAAAACAATAGTCCAATGTACACTAATACCGGTAACTCAGCTTCAACACACAAAAGATGAATCCCTTTTCGTTCCCCTCCCTCCTCTTCCACAATTAGCTTGAAGTTTACAGACTGACAATGCAAGACGAGTTAGCATTCAAGCTAGGTTGGTGTGCTTAGTGTGTGCTAAGTCACAACGTGGTGCATGCTGGGAACCGGAGCTTGTTCTTGACAGCTCCCTCTTGTGGACAAACACCTCTATTGGTCAATGATCTAGGCTCGTGTAAATGATTTTTTTTGCTGTAGAATCCAGGGGAGGAGAAATATTAATCATGAAAGATTATTCACGTCATATCAAAGAACAGGGTCAGATAGTCAAATGTAAGCGTATTTAAAGTTACTTTAAAAATTTGAAACTATGACTCCCAGCTTTAAGGAATTCTAAATTGTAGCACCTAAAGGAACAAGAGCACAACACATTACAACTAAGATTTTATAAACCAGAAGATTATGCTAGTTAAATACTTTGTTATGAGATTAAAGGTTATTTCTGAGTAAAAGATGGACAACTATACACAATCATGAGAAAATACATAGACCATAGAACTGTCAAAGTCCCGCTGGGGATTCTCATCAAGATGAATTATGCTAAGTGAACATTTCAAGCCCGCAGGCTAGAGCAACACAAGCACTCAAAGACACCTACACACAGGCTAGATGTGTTCGGACCAGCTGACATCCAGTACAAGCTGCACTGCAAAGTTAATGAGAACATAAAAGTCTGTCTACCTCTCTCTCTCTCTCAGTTCCTTCAGGGCTAACTTAATGGCATGCTGCTCCAGTCCACAACATACAGGCTGAGACAACAGCAGGCACCAAATCAGTAACTAACGCTCTTTGCTTGTCTTTCAATAACAAGGCCTGACAGAGGCTGAGAGTGAGACACAAATACACACAAGGCTAGACATGTGGTAGGTTTTTGAGTTTGTTGTTGAGGGGGATAAAAAAAGAAAAGCACCAACACGTCCTCATCTCAACATTTTAACGTGTTTTGCTGAAAATATTATTTAATTTCCTAATAAAGCTGCAATAATTTCTAAAAAAAACTATTAAATTAGTGCACTTAAAATCTCTCTCTCTCTCTCCTATCTGTCTAATATATAGTTGATTCTCTCCAAACGCCCACCATCTCTTCCCATGCAGCTGCCTCTTAACCGATTATCAGTCTGAGGTCCTTTTCAACAGGTGTAAACAAAACGTAAACAGTAATGGGCTCGATTCGCCACAGCCAGCAAGCACTGTTTTAATTCATGAGCAATAATTTGTGATTTATTAAAAAAATCTAATATTTAGTAACACATTTAATCATAATCAATGCATGAGATGGGAATGAGGCTTTGTTGTTCCTTTTTCACACTTCCAGATGTTTTCACCAGGAACTGGTGACAAAATGTGGTGGAACATCCTGAGACGGCGGCTACAGCAAGATAGTTGAATTACTAAAAACTGCTGGAAATTAAAGGAAATACGGACATTAATGTTTTTGTTTAAAACCCAAAGACTAATAACACTACACACAGATTTAAGATGGTAATAAATACCAAAAACTGGAAAGGGAGGTCGATATTTTGTACCTGGCAATCATATTCTTGCCAAAAAGAAGAAAGTTTTATGAAATTTTCTTATTTAGAATATTTTTTGTGAAAGAAAAATATTTTAGAGAATAAAAATGAAGCCATTCTTGCAATTAAAATGAATCATGACTATATGATAAACCCACCCAAAGGTAAGGTTAGACATAAATTAATTCATTTTGTAAATTTCACTATAAAATACAAAATTCAATGGGGAAGCATTGAATCAAAATATATGAAAGTCACATTAATTAGCTATTGGCTAGCCTTAGCAGGCTTATATAGTGGACTGGTGCTATTTCAAATGAATAAATGTGTTATGTGCTACTGGAGTTAAACTTTAATGTCATTTGTAACAAACTAAATTTAAGTTTCTTTTTTATTGTTAATTTAAAATATACTGTTTTGCATATAAAAAGAAAATATCTAACATAATAGCAATTTTTTTTTCTCATTACCAGCACTGATAAAGCTAAATAAGCACATAAACACACTCACAAAAATGTGCCGTGCACACTGAGTAAGCTAACAAGGCCACAGTAACGTTTAGGTTAAAACGTGAGTCATGACTCCAGAATGTAAGTTTTTTTGCCTTCCCAGCAAAGCGGCTTCTGATAAAATGATCATGAACTGACTCTCAGCAGCCCGTGTTGCTAAATTACTCTAAGTTATTTTTGATGTCCCTGAGAGTGGAGATTTTGATTGGGCTCTGATTGGCTGCTTTCTGCTGCAGAGTCTGACGACTGATTGCTCACTCCTCTCTGTGCCTTTCTGTCTTCCACGAGACATTTTGCAGAAGGTTTGTCCAACTCTGCTGCAGTTGCACATCCATCCGAGCTTCAAAGCAAACTCTCGTCTCCTACAGCTCGAGTCGCAGCTTCAGAATGCCAGCACTCCCCGAGCACCCGCTCCGTGCATTCCCAAGGCAGGTTACTGTCACTGCACTTAATGAAGCCCTTGCATTCTATTTCATCATCTCTTTCTTCTTTATACATCAGTCTACACCAAATTGCACATGGTAATTTCCTTATTAGCATGTGCTCATCTTTTTCATTAATTAGTAAAAAATTTTTCCAGTATTGCTTCTTTCAAAAGATCATGTTCTTGTAACAAAGAAAGAAGAAAGTAAAGCTTTTGGTAATAATTTACAATAAGAGTCCCTTTATTAACATTACTTAGTGCATTATTAAGCAATAATAAACAAAGGATTCCTTTATTGACATTTCCGATATTAACTATTAAGTGTCCTTAAGGTTCAGACAAAGGGGGGGTGTCTGCTTAGTAATGCCTTACTTCATAGCGTTAGCTCGCTGCAGACTCGGCAACCTCACGGGCTCACCAAAAAAAAACGTCACACACTCTAATATTGTGTTGGACCACCTTTAGCTTTGATTACAGCATGCATTCTCTGTGGCATTGTTTCGATACGCTTCTGCAACGTCACCAGATTTATTTCCATCCAGTGTTGCATTAATGTTCCACCAAGATCTTGCATTGATGATGGTAGAGTCTGACCGCTGCACAAAGCCTTCTCCAGCACATCCTAAAGATTCTCAATGGGGTTCAGGTCTGGACTCTGTGGTGGCCAATCCATGTGTGAAAATGACGCCTCATGCTCCCTGAACCACTCTTTCACTATTTGAGCCCGATGAATCCTGGCATTGTCATCTTGGAATATGGCCGTGCCATCAGGGAAGAACAAATCCATTGATGGAATAACTTGGTCATTCAGGATATTCAGGTAGTCAGCTGACCTCATTCTTGGAGCACATCCTGTTGCTGAACCTAGACCTGACCAACTGCAGCAACCCCAGATCATAGCACTGCCCCCACAGGCTTGTACAGTAGGCACTAGGCATGATGGGTGCATCACTTCATCTGCCTCTCTTCTTACCCTGATGCACCCGTCACTCTGGAACAGGGTCCATCTGGACTCATCACACCAGTTTTTAATAATGCGTTGAACAGTTACAGTTTTAGTCGTTTCTGCATCTTCTTAGATGTTTTCTCTGCTTGATGCATGCCAGTGATGTGACCCTTCTCAAACAGACTAACATCTTTTCCACGACCACCAGGTGTGTCTTTCTACATTGCACCAGTTGGGGTTAAATAACTTGTTGCCCATGCAGTAATTATCCAATAGGAGGCTCGTACCAATTTAGTTAAATCCAGGTGGTGACTTTATTTTTGGGACTGGGCAGCGTACGTCACGCTTTTGTTTGTTTTTTTTTTGTTTTTTTGTTTTGTTTTTGAATGGAGAAAAACTGACCCCCCCCCCAGCCAGCTAAGAATGACATCTGTTTGACATGATTGAGACATTAGGCTGTTTTGTGATTATTTCACTAATTCTTTCATGTTGCTCCTTTAAGGTTTAACTTTAAAAATGTGCAATAAAAAAAGTAATGCTGAACAGGATAGTGATAAAAAAAAACGGTTTCATGCTGCCAGTTAAACCTGATGGTGACCTTTCAAGCTGAAACATTTACGTTTGCGAGTAACATTTAAAGCCAATTACACCAAAGACAGAGTAATTTCCTCTTCTTCTCTGTCCCCTTTCATCCAACCTGTCAGCCTCTCTTTTTACTTCAGTCTTCTTTCTTCCTCTCGCCATTAATCTAATGTCATCTGGTCTTTTATTCCTCATCTCTCCTGTTTCCTTCCCTACCTTCTCCCATCTCCCCATTAGATTTGGCACAACATAGCTATCAGTTCACAGACACACTTTATCCCCGTGTGTTTGCAACAGCTCTCAGCTCTTCATCCTCCTGCAAGACACAGATAGAAGTGCTGCGGTTTGTTTTCCTGCTAGTGTTAATTATGTAACCCAATTATACCATCACAGAGCTGACGCACGGAAGCTAAATTAAAAGTGATTGGCTTCATTACAGTCGCCTGAATGCTGCACGGGGTGCTGTCAGGAGGCCCCATTTAAAGTTGCTTCCCCTGGTGGAAAACATATTTGATGTTATGTTGCATCTTCAGAAATCCGGGACATATGTTGAATATTTTTGCATCATTTTCCACAAGAATGGACAGACACCAACTTAAACCACCTGGAGAACACCAGACCTTTTATTTTTTTCTCTCAGATGCATTGCCTCTCTTGTTTGTCTTGTTTAGGTGATAAATGCAGCAATACAGAGACTGAAAATCTTCATTTTGATGCATTATAACAACCTGGAAGGTTCTGAAGCAGAAAGGTCATTTTCTGCATAAATTTTGCCCGTGCTTTACATTTATGTAACTTGTGATCAATTCATTATTCTCTCTAAGGGGTGAGCACGTACAGCAGAGAATACTGCAATACTCCTACCATTCCTATTAGTAGAAGCAATACGTTTCTAAAATTGTGAAGACTCATGACCCAATTTTTCATTTTAGATACTGGTTGCTGCATATTATTTTACTATTTTTTAATAAACTTCAACAGATGCAGTTATCTAGTGCTTTCTCAGAAATATGTCTAAACAATGTGCAATGTGTCTTTTATAAGTGCAATAATTGTGGTTTTTACATGTTTCTCATTTTAAAGGATTTTCAGGTTGTAGTTCACATTAAAATTAATTCAGCCTCAAACATCCATCCATCAATGACTCTCACTTATCCCCTCAGGCTCGTGGGGGCTGGCGCCTATCCTCAGCTGTCAGGGCAAACAGGCAGGGTACACCCTGGACAGGTTGGCAGTCCATCGCAGGGCGACCTCAAACATTTAAATGAATGTTTGTAGGGAAAAAAAGGGAAAAATAAACTTAAATCAACAGTAGGACAGCTGAGTGCTTGTCAAAAGTTGCAGAAAATGGGTCAGATTTTGTCAGGGACCCCAAACTCAGTCTTTACGGTATATAAACAGCATGACCACTGTTGCCATCCTTATACTTTGTTGTTATGCTTAGTGAGTATTCAGAATCCTCTACCCACCAATTGTTTTTCAAAGAAGCATCTAGTGTCTATGACTTCAAAGCATGTATTGTTTCTCATTCCATCAAGCAGGTGCTACCATGGGCCAATCCCAAAGCACTCACAGGCATCTTTGTCCTTGTGCAGCAGTCCTATTTGCAGCTGTAGTCCGAGCAGATGTTCACCCATGCTAGAAATGATTCACGCATGAAGTTCAGGCAAGTTGTGACTTGTGGGCTCCTGAGTGGACCATAAGATCAAAAACAAATGCAACTGAAATGTAACTAATCCAAAACATATTCCCAGATAGCCCCTTTTTGCCCCCTGAACTCTGGAGACAGATGCTAGCTCTCTGAAACCCTACTCATGACTAAGCAGCTAAAGAAGAATGAATGGTTAGTCTCTTTTGGGTAACTTTTGTCAGTCCCAAGCCCAAACAAAGGAGGAGACTTGGAGCTGTGATATTGAAATTGACTAAAGTTAATTTATTAGTTCTAAATATTCAGCTCAATATAGATTCAGGCAAAACATTTGTTCTGATGATGCTCGATATGATACTGTGGACCACAACATCCTTCTTGATAGGGTCATAAACTGGGTGGAACTATCAGGCACAGGGGTTATATCGTTTCTATTGGTGATCACAAATCAAAGCAGATCACCATGACATGTGGGGTCCCTCAAGGCTCAGTTCTTGGACCACTGCTCTTCAATCTCTACATTTTCCTCCTGGGTCAGGTCATACACAACACCAGCATTACCTATCATAGTTATGCAGGTGACACCCAGATCTACCTAGCTCTATCACCTAGTGATTGTTGTACCTGAGACTCACTCTGTCAGTGTTTGGAGCAAGATTAATGACTGGATGAGGTCAAACTTCCTTCAGTTAAACAAAGACAAGACTGAAGTTATTGTCTTTGGAAACAAGAAGGATAGGATGGAGGTTGTTGCTCAACTTGGCTCCAGAGGAATAAAAACAAAGACTCAGGTTTAGAAATCTTGGTGTTATAATTGATTCAAACCTGAGCTTCACTGGTCACATTAAGGCTATAACTAGATCAGCGTTTTATCATCTTCATCAAACAGCAAGACTCAGAGGTCTCATGTCCAGACAAGATCTAGAGAAACTCATTCATGCGTTCATCTCCAGCAGGCTGGACTACTGCAATGGTCTTTTGGCTGGTCTTCCCAAAAAAGCAGTGAAGCAACTGCAGCTTATTCAGAATGCTGCTGCTAGAGTCTTAACAAGAACCCAGAGAATCGAGCACATCACTCCTGTTCTTAAATCTCTGTACTGGTTACCAGTAAACTACAGAATCGATTTCAAAATGCTTCTACTAGTTTATAAATCACTCAATGGCATGGGGCCAACATACATGTCAGATCTCCTTACAGTATATACACCCAGCAGGGCTCTGAGACCCTTAGGAAGCAGTCAGCTGGTAGAACCCCGGGTCAGAACTAAACCGGGTGAAGCTGCTTTTAGCTACTATGCTGCACACAGATGGAATCAGCTTCCTCATGACCTCAAATGTGCCAAAACTCTAGTAAGTTTTAAATCAAAATTGAAAACTTTCATGTATTCATCAGCCTATGAATGAATGTTTCTTATGCTGCACCTCCTGCACTGTAACTGCTTGTCATTTTTCTGATTTTTAAATCTTAAATTAATTTGTGTATTTTAAATGTGATGTCACATTGATTGTTCATGGTATTCTCACTAAAGGAAAGCACAGTGAAATACCTCTGTGTATGAAATGTGCTATATAAATAAAGCTGCCTTGCTTAAATATTTTGTCCATACCATGACATTATTAATCTTCCATAGCATCCATTACAACTACAAACATTATGCAAATTAGGTGATTCCATTTACCAACTTCTTTTGCCTTGAACAGCCAATAGTTACCTTCCTTTTTGGGAAGTTGGCAAACAACAATTACCATCTAAGAAGGTAGAAAGAACAGTCTTGAATGTGAGTATACAAGCGTTTTTCTCAGTAAAGGCAAAAAATCATGAGAAATTTAGGCGGAGATGAGGTACCTTGGAGACCTAACGGATTTTACACTCACAGTTGGAACCTGCTGAGTGAAATGGCACTGCTTTGGCCAAATTAGGAAAAAGTGCAATAAAGCAGCATAATAACAGTTTATATGTTCAGGTTCAATATCAGCTGATTTTAGTGAGAATCTATTGTTGTTCTTCTTTGGAAAAAGAACAAAGAAGTGACTATTTGCTGTAAATCATGCAAAACAACCTGAAATATGAAAATAAAATGTGTAATTACTGGTGCAGACCAATTAGGAGTTGATTTCCTTCAAGTCTGTTTTTAATACAACTTATGAGGGGAAAAAACACATTTCATCGTATCAGGTACAGTAAGTTCAAAAGCCGTGATTAAAAAAAGTCGATGTTCGGTCTAATCATGCCAGACTTAAACTCTTGCAGACAGCTCTGTAAGCAAAGGTGTACGCACCCAGGATGCACTCAAGACTCTGATATCTGACCATGTGAGCTTCTCCTTAAATCCCAATCTCATTACAACTAAGAGAGCATCTATTTATCCAGATTATGACGATCATGCAGCTTTATTTTCATGGGACTCAGCATTAAACAGAAGGGTTTGGGCATAAGTCCATGCAAATGATCTGATGCTTTGTCCAGGGGAAGTGTTTAAATAAGATGATGTACTTAAATTAGGTGGCTGTAGCTCTGGATGTTATTTCTGAATCAGAACTTAAGAGACTTAGACCTGAAGTCACAGAAGGATCGCACATCTTCATCGAGTGCAAGTTTGGATTTCGCACCTCCATCGAATTAACAGAAACCCAGAGGCATTTGTGCCTCATTCTACAAAGTCAAAATTTGTCCACATTTAAAAAAGGCATTGCTCATCCATTTAGAGGAAAACCCATTTATGTTTGAATAAACTCCTGCTGAAGCAAAAAGTCTCAGATTATCAAAGACCTGCAGTCAATATGATATATTGATTATCTGCAAAGATCTGGTTGTATTTGCATTTTAGGTGGAAAAAAGAGGATGATGAGCAATCAGCTAAACAAAAAGAGGGCAGGCATGTCAGGAAAAGTCATATATATTCTTATCTAGTGATGGGTGTCAGGTATTGTTGCACCTTCAAGTAATTTGTCGGAAATTTGCTATTTTACATTCAGAACGTTTTTAAATTTATTTAATTTAACTGATTATTTCCCAATTTATATAAATAGACTGATGGCTGTTCACCAATTAAATGCAGGTGAAACTCAAAAATAAAAATATCATAGAAAAGTTCATTTATTCCAGTAATTCAACTTAAAAGGTAAAACTAATATATGAGATATACTCATTACATGCAAAGTGAGATATTTAGAGCCTGTATTTGTTATAATTGTGATTATTATGGCTTAGATCTTATAAAGATTCAAAATCTCAGAAAATTTGAATTTTACATGGAATCAGTAAAACAAGGACTTTAAATAGAGAAATGTCGGACATCTGAAAAAGCATAATCATGCATATACTCAGTAATAAGTTTTGGCCCCTTTTGCTTTTACTAAAATAAATAAACCTTTGCACAAAATTATATTTTTTCGATCTGTATTTTTCATGGAGCAAGTCAGTAAAACCACTCACTCACTTGCTTCTTGGAACATGACTTTGCGACTTTTAATTTGCTTGCAGCAAATGAATTGTACTTGATTCAACACGAGCTCCACAGCTTGAAACTGACATAAATGTCTTCTCTTGACCTTATGTACCTGGAGAGAAAGCTGAGAGAAGACTGCGTCAAGGTAGATGGGCCCAAAGGAGAGAGGTAAAGGAACGAAATTCAGAGATGAAGAATGAAAATGGGAGGAAGAAGGTTGAGTGGTACAGATGGATTGTGTTCATCTTGATATGTGTGGCTGCCACACTTCATATTTCACTCAAAAAGTTGCTATTTTGATGAAAACCAAAGGAAGAATCATTTGGAGTTCCCAGTCAGGACCCATCTGTGTTTTCTCATTATAAAAAAAGGATAACAAACAAGTTTGCTTGATAGTAGGAGATAAAAAGAGGAATCATGCTAACTAAACACATCATAATTACCTTTCTCATCCATGAAACACACTTGTGCTCATCACCGTTATACCCTAATGGTGATCATTTTGCAGCTTTTCCAACTCAGCATTCCTCCTCTGTTCTCCACCTACCTTTTTGTTTGCATCTGCTTCTTTTTTCTTTTTACTAACATTTTGTCTTTCTCCAAACTCCCACACTTCCCTGACAACACTCCTTCGGCTCGGCTCACCCTTTCCCTCCTCCATACAGTGGATGTAAGCACTTTCCACAGCTCCACTCTACAACAGGAGATGTAAACCAACACTGCCCCCTACAGGCAGAGAGATCTGGGGAAGAGGCACCAGAAAAGGAGTTCATGTTACTTTTTTATTTTCTTGTAAATTTGATTTAAAAAAAGAAACTATTACAAGGAAAATAAATTAAATTTTCCTTGAAACTGGTATAAATAGCTATGAGTTATTATCTTATGAGTGATTTTTTTTCCCCCTTTTCACAGAAAATAACCACTGAGCAGCATTTGAGGAATTTCCAGGCTGCGTAAATAATTGTTGAATTTTCTGAAAGAAGATTCAATAGAATGTTTGCACTTTTGTTTGAAGGAATGTGTTTTTTTAGAATGAGCTGCCTTTTATGATTCACTGGTAGACAAGCTTAAAATTCTCCTTTGAATACAACCTGAGCAGATTCTCCATCAGAATTTCAATCAATGAGACTCATAAATGGGAAGTTGAGACAACTCCTGATAGAGGGCTCTGCCTTTTAAAGAAAGCTTTAATTAAAACGTACTCAATCTTCAAGTGACTTTCCAGGCATGGATACCATGGCAGCAGTTTGCCAACATCGACGAAAGCAGGAAAATGTAAGATGAGGGGAAAGCAATGGTATGAAAAGGACTCGTCTTTCTGAAAGAAACTATTGCCAAAACTTTAGAATCAGGGTTCCTTTATAACTAACGTCACTTAATGCATTATTAAGCATTAATAAACAAAGGGTCCCTTTACTAACGTTACCATTATTGTTAACTATTAAGTGTCCTTAAGGTTAGGACAAAGGGCCAGAGGGGTGACTGCTCAGTAATGCATTGCATAATATGGTTAAAGTAGCTCTCCGGAGTATTTCTTTTATCCGATGGCACCATCTAGTGGCTGACAAGCGTATCACACCAAGAGTCCGTTGTTTAGAATTTTTAAGATGGCGACTGCACATTTCTTGTTTATGAATGTGCTTCTGTAGCCGACAAACAGAGCTAAAACACGTTGTTTAACAAGTATTCTCATATCATGTTGTGTTTTCATATATTTATATTTTAAAGACTTACTTGACCGTGAAAAGTTCATCAACGCTGCATCAGCCGAGGTGCTTCCTTAAATTTGAAGCATGTAAACGGTAGTCTAACACTATGGTTTAGTTCTGGTCGCCGATCCGTTTTCCTATTGCACAGATGTTACGTGGCAGGGGGCGGGCTTAGCAAAAAAAAAAAAAGACGTATCGCTTACATTATATCACACTACATGATAAGACAATCACTTTTACGGATTTCTGAAATATGATACATAATTCCTGAAAGGGGAAAACACCGGAGAGCTACTTTAAGCAAATAGTTTAATAATGCTTAATAATGCAGTAAGTACACAGCAAATTCAGCATGCTCAAATTAACACTGTCAGAGTTGATTTCAACAGTTTTAAAGTGTCTATATGGGTCCACACCAGAAAGAGTTAATTTAACTCTTTTTGGAGAGTTGGTACTTTAACTCTGATTTAGTGTCAAAACCCAACTCTTCTGGAGTTGACAATTTAACACTGGTGTTAGAGTTAATATAGTAACTCTTAACACTAGTGTTAAATTATCAACTCCAGAAGAGTTGGTGTTTATTCACATATATAGGATGGCTTGCCAGGCTAGCAGAATGGCACAGCAGTCCCATTCCTTTGACCAACCTCCTCACTTATGGTACCAACATGACACAACAAGTAACACCACATTTGCAACAGTGAACGAAGTAATAACTAAGAACAACACAACCCCCCCCCCCCCCCCCCCCCTTCATAGAATTTATTTATTTAAAGTAAAAGTAATTTCTTTTGTAATTTATTGTGTCAGCATGAGGATGAGCCTGTCAAACAGGTAAATCACCTCTGATGAATCTGGACTCAACCACAGGCAGCTTTTAGTTTTTGAACCTTAATTATCAACGCCAAATGTTCAGCTGCAAATCAATATTTTTAAAACCTTTTTCATTTTAAAACAACACTCTGGGAGCCGAATCACGCTCAACAAACAGGAGTGGAGGCTGATAAGAGATGAAACCTGGGTGTCACAGATAATGAGGCGAAGAAAATGATGTCCTTCCCTGTGAAGTGAAGGAATTTAATCCTCTGTTGTTGACATTCAGAGTGAACACATGTTTCAGAAGTGCCACAAACATGTTTCATCAAAGCACCGGGGTATTTGCAGGCTTTATTTTTATGTAGTACTGCAGTGGATTCACAAACATCAGCATTTCCATTACTGCTGCATGGAAATTAGCATCATGCCCCTCTGTGGAAGGCACTGCTGTATACTTTACAGTGAACTCTAGCCACCTACAAGTCATTGATATTCAGTATTCAGGGTGGTGCCGGAGCTGCATGCAGATTTAGAAACCTCCTTCACTCCCAATAGCATCCGGTTGTCTTCCTTTACACTCCCAGGTCTGTTTGGTTAATAGGATCTGTCGTTAAGTTCTGCAGAAACTTAAAACACCTCATCTACGGCTACGGAAGTTGAGTCTTTAACTTGGATTTGTCCTTATAAGGACTTAGTGGATTTTAGGGAATGTCTATAGCACATAGTGTCACAGTGAAAAAGAAATGAACACAAATACACAACAAACTCGTCATGTCAATGCTTGTTTGACAAAATCAAGTTTTAGAGCTACCTTAAGCAGCAATACCTTGTAGTTCTGTTTGATGCCATAATATGCAACTTTTTCATATATTTAAATCATTTTCTTGAGCCAGTTTGTGCTAAATTGACCCTTTACAGGGTTAATGAAATGTCACTCAGACCTCCACCACCCTCTGTGGCCAAAATACCGCACTTGCAACTTCAGAGTGGCAGTCCGGTCCCTGTTGGACTTAGAAAATGGAGCTGACATACCTGGCAATGCAGTCTGCTTCCAGCATGTTTCCTGCATGTTTTAGGTCATGAACACAGCTGATGTGTTTGATTTAGTGATGAACCGCTCCTGTAGACACTAATGAAGGCTGAGGAGACATTTCAGCAGTTAGATTAAGGTGTTAAAAACACGAACGCACAGCGAGGAGATAAGTTTTACTTTCGCTTTCACCAACAAACACTAGGGGGTGCTAAAAACAAGCCAAAACTGACTAGTGTCCCTTTAATAGCATAAGGACTGCATTTGTGCATCACGTTTTTAGCCTTTTTAGACCAATTAAAACACTTCACAACATTACTCCACCTATTTCCATCCTTGATGCGCAGATACGCTGATGAATGCCACTGAGGTGTCTTGATATTTGTTGTACTTCACTGCAGTGGCATTTACATGCTTTTTATTTGTCTCTTGCAGTTTTAATAGCTGTGACTGATGGTGAAAGCAGAGACAAGAATGTCACAAGAATGTCAAATGACTCATCAAAAAGATGCAAAATTGTGAGCATCACACAACAGTGAGTAGGCCTACCAATTAGTCAATCCAAACGAATCGCGCCACCGACAGTGGCCATCACGCACCCCAGTTCAAGCTCTGTGAACAACCAATTTACATTTCTACTGGTGCTTGTTTGTAAATCACAAGAACATCTGAAGTTTTACACTTATGAGGAGACAGTCCAGCCAAGCAGTCACTTTAATCTCTGACAGGATTTGCAAATTCAGATCCTACCAAACAACTATGATGAAGATGTTGCTCATGAAAGCTGTGAGTTCAGGATAATAGATGCATAATGCTAAATGATCTGTCAGCATGTGAGCTAAATGATGTCCTTATTGTGAGACAACAACAATTTGACTCAAACCAGACATGTCATTTGTAGCCTTCAAAACAAATTATATTCTGGTTTTCATTTGCAACAAGCATCTTAAGAGTTACTAAATATTTTAAGGGAACTTAAAAAACAGTGTTGCAGATTTATAGTTTGTTCAAACGCTGAAATATGAAACATCGTTACATTATTCTGAGCTCAGAACAAGCTTTGGTTAGTTACGATCAAACTGGAGTTCCCTAGAGGATTCGTTTGCAGATTTTTAAAACATATTTTTGTGATTATGTTTTAAGTTGCTTCAGAAACAGCTCAACTTTAATCTACAAATTACAGGGATCAAGCAGAAAAAGATGTCATAAGTTTGCAGCAATGATCTTTTTTGTACCTCCTGAGTGAATTGAGCCACAGTTGTGAATGCAAAGAGAATTTTTCTTCTTTTTTTCCCTCAATAAAGCTGTTGGAAAGATATTTTTCCCATCATAACTAAATGCAGCTGCTTTCCTTCCTCTTGTTTTCCAGTGAATCACTGCACACATCCTCTAATGGCACAGCGTTTGGCTGTTAAACATGGTTAGTAACCCTAAATACCAACTCCCTCCAAAAACAACAGGGACCTGTGAGCTGTGTCATCTGTTCTTTCTGCAGAAATGCATGAGCCTTAGGGGATTAGGAAGTGACCCCTGCCTCAGCAGTGTCACTGCAACACTGTCTAATGAGACACACACACACACACACACACACACACACTGTGGAAAAAAACTTGTCCATGTCCATCTGCTGCATCTAAAGGATCTTCTGACCTCCTTTAACTCTGCAGTCAGACACATGAGGGTTTTGCATAATTCTCCAACTTGGTGTCCCAGAGCAAAGGGAATTCCAAGGTGCTGTTTAGCACCATCAGCAGTATATTCTCTCTTGCTTCACCTACAGCCTCTGTTCACCATAGCAGCTTCAGATCCATCTCTAAACTTCTGTTTATCTCCAAAACCTTGGAAAAGGTTGTGGCTAAACAACTCACAGCTGCTCTTGATGAACATAACATCTAGTTTCCAGTCAGGTTTCTGTAGAGCTCATTCTACTAAAACAGCTCTTAGGGCCGGAATATACTTGCTTTTTAACCTTGCGTTGGCGCAGCCAGCAGGCTGAGTCTTTGTTCACGTACTTGCTGCTGCACGGCACTGCACTGCATGTAGTACTGGAGTGTTCCAATAGGGGGCATACTAGAGTACTCAGATCAGATAAGAGAACCAGATTTGTGGGTACAACCAAAACAAACATGGTCATTTCAGCAGTTTTATCTGACATTTTCAGTACCTTCCAGAATTAACCGTTTCAGGGCTCTGTCACTTTAAGAAAACAAGCTGGAGTTGGCCACGCCCACTCATATGCTGACAGGCTGCTATGGACTCTATGCACGCTCCAACTTCCACATTCCACATAAGACCGCACTCCCATTTCCAGTTGTCATAGTGGTCGGCGAAGCTGTGACATGGCTGAGAGTTTGGAGTTCACCCAGTGCTTCCTGGAGGTTAGTTGCTTATGGCTTTTTGGTCGGACGTGTTATTGGTGGAGGTTTTTTAAAAAAAATTCGAGAGAACCACTTTTTTCTTTTTTTTCATCTGAACAAAGAGAAAATTTGCCTTACATCATTGATTGTAACTTTTGGTAACTCCAGTAAGCACCGGGTGAACTCCAAACTCTCAGCCATGTCACAGCTTCACCGACGACTTGAAACCGGACATAGGAGTGCGGTCTTATGTGGAATGCGAAAGTTGGAGCGTGCATATAGCCCATTAGCTGAGAAGCTCCAATATCTGGGAGGGGCTTGGAATAGAGACGCCGATCCTGCAGCCTGATGAGGTGAGAGGGTTTCTAATTTCCCCATCACAGTTACTTTTTGAAAGGACTTGTTTTTAGGTAGATAATCCCTAAAACCAAATGAATGGACGGGTTTTTCACAACTGGAGTGTTTATAGCAGCAGTAGAGACCCACATTGAAGCACAGAAGGATGCAAAGGTGAGATTTGCACAATATATTCCCTTTAAATTAACTGACTGCTATTAATTAACTGATTTAACTTGAAATACTAGTATTATGTATCAACACAAACAAAACAAAGGATTAAAAAACAAATATTGCCACTTCATTTTGACAAAATGTCATGTGAATCCATTTTAAAGGCCTCATACAAACTTGTGAATTTCCACTTTTGCACTAGTTTATAAGAAAAAACATCTATAAACAAAACATTTGACCTTGTTGTGACACTGTAAGAAAATTGAGAAAATCAAGAAAATAATCAGATGTAGTTTTTCAAGAACCACAATTACAAGTTGTAATCAAGTAAGCATCTCACAAAAGCAAGTGACTTTATCCTCTATCAAGCCAAGGCACCAGATGAGCAACATTTATTTTGAAATCCTGCGTTCAGGGGTGCCACAGTACATGCATGTGTACTAACTCACTATGGTGCAGACATCAGAGACAGGTGCAACCAACCACACAAAGATTACGTTAGTCACGGGCGATCACCACTCCTATCTAAAAGCAGGCAGACTTTTTGAAATTGCTGTTGGCCAAACTGCCATGAAAGAAAAAGGATCAAGATATTTAAAGAATTCTACTTCAAAGTAAAGTATGAATGACTCGCTCAGATGACATGCAGGAGCATAAAGATCTGACTGTTCCTTTCAAATCAGTAGCATGGAAACACACGGCCCCACTGATCCATGGAAGTAAGTTTGAGGGTGAGGAAAACCAAAAGAGTTGTATTGTGGATGGATTGGGCAAACGTCCATGTCCAGTGTCAAGAACTCCACTTCCCGTCAACCCCCCAAGCGTGCCAGGTAGCTCCTACGTCACCATGCAGCTCTATAAACAGAAGTCCAGCCACTCAGTCATTGATTCATTCAATCCATGTCAAGAGTTCAGAGCCTCATCGCTCACCCAACCTTCAACCATCTGACCAGTAAGTCAGGTCTTTTACTTTTGTAACGCCTGTACGCTCTTGTTTCCCTTCGAGTTACGTACCAGCGCTCCTAGATTAACTGCATGTCTGCAGCTCCTAGCACTCATACTTCCACATTTGGATCTCACCAACATGATACAAACGGTTCAATCCGAGATCACTTCTGACATCCAGTTGGGACAAAAACCCCATTTTTCCTCCTCAAGCTGATTGAAACTATATTTGTAGCCTTCCAAAGACTAAAAAGGTCATCCACATTAGCAGCACTCAAGATACAATTCTGAAGGAAATATCTAAAAGTGAAACAGATGACCTTGGGCCAAAGAAACGTGACTGGCTACAGCAGAGCACAAAGCTAGGCGTGTTGTACTTGAATCTTTGCCATCATGAACAGAACCAGCAGAACAGTCATCTTTAAAAAAGGACAGGGGACATGAGAAAGAACTCAGCCTGGTAAATTTAATGTTTTTTTTAGGTCTTCCAAAAACCTGTTTCATTTGAAATGTTAAGTTAAAGCATTTATTCCATCTTGTGAACTTTAAATTGATCTGAATCGGGTTAAGTAAGGAAAAAGACAACATTAAATTACTATAGGTGGAGAAATAGAAGAGGAACTATTAAAAAAAAAAAACATTACCGAAACTCTCAAAGATCTAACATAACTGTGCCTGCTAAGGCAGAAACGAGATCACAGGAAGTTAGTTTCCTTTCATACAAGCATTGTAGAGATATGTTCACTTTAGTTTAACATTCTGGTCAGAAAAATGAAAGATTTGTCTCAAAGCTGAAAGCATAAAAGCTTCCTATGTTTTTCAGTGCCGGTTATGCTCCTTTAATATTGTATAACGCAGATACCAGTTCAGACCAAAAGAAAAGAAAATCCATCCAACATTGTTGTTTTATCCTAAAAAGATTGCACACAAAAAAGAGTCATATTCTGCAACTACTGACTGCTTTGAAGGTTCATGCAGTGTTCTTCACACAAATGTAGGGCTATGCACCCCCTAGTGTCTGTTTAGTAGAATCAAAAGTGAAACTTATCTCCTCGCTGTGCGTTCGTTTTTTTTAACACCTTAATCTAACTGCTGAAATGTCTCCTCAGCCTTCATTAGTGTCTACAGGAGCGGTTCATCACTGAATCAAACAGATCAGCTGTGTTCATGATCTAAAACATGCAGGAAACATGCTGGAAGCAGACTGCATTGCCAGGTATGTCAGCTCCACTTTGGGACCGGATCGGCACTCTGAAGTTGCAAGTGAGGTACTCTGGCCACTGAGGGTGGTGGGGGTCTGAGTGACATTTCACTAATCCTGTAAAAGGTCGTTTTAGCACATACTGGCTCAAGAAAATTTAAAAATATGAAGTGGTAATTACAAACAGCATATTTATAAAAAAAAATTCCTTTTGACGTAGAAAGTCAGATATAGATTTCCTTACCTCTTTGCTCAAACAACACTACAGGACATGGCTAACATGTGGAATTGTTGCATTAATCCCCATTCAAAGCTTCATGCTTTCATTAAAGCAGAAATCCAGACTTTTTGTCTCAGATGGCATCACCTAGAGGCAGAAAAATGTACTGCACCTTAAGCTCCTCTCCCTGCTTCCGTGATACAGCTGGAAGAAACGCCTCTCGTTCATGAACACACACCTCTACTAAAAGAATTACAAATTCTTATTCTCACATTATTCTGTTTAGTCATATACAAATTTTAAACACCTACTTGTGTATAAGAAATGTCGTCAACTCTGCCTCTGTTTGACATCCAAGTTGGAACGCCAAGCTCCTTCCCCCATTGAGAAGCAGTTCCAAGATAAATTCTTTGCCAGGCTTTGAGGTGCTTTTTGGCAAGTTTAGTCCATTTCATTTTATTACTTTAAACCAGGGGTGATCAATCCTGGTCCTGGAGGGCTCCTATCCAGCATGTTTTAGCTGTTTCCCTGCTTCAACACAGCTGATTTTAATCAGCAGGTGATTAACAGGCTTCTGCAGAGCCTGATGAGCTGCTGAACAGGTGAAACAACCACTGAATCAAGTGTGTTGGAGCAGAGGAACAACAAAAACATGCCCTCCAGGACCATGATAGAGCACCCCAGCTTTAAACCGTCTTTACTTTTGTTTGTCTTTGAGTAGAAACAGCTCAAAAATGCTGCTAAATTTAGATGCTTCCACCTAGGTGCACACGCCGATTGACATCAGTACGTAAGAGGATGTCGTACACTATTGGCTAAATGCTGAGCAGTGGTCAATTCAAATTGCATGGGGCTCTATGGGATGGGGGCGGGCTTGGCAAAAATAATTTTGACGTATTGCCTACATTATTTCACAGAACAAGGTAAGACTATCACTTTGATAAATTTCTAAAAAAAATTATACATAAATTCTGAAACGGGGAAAACTCCATCTTGAGCTCTGTGGAAGAACTGAGGAATCAAACTGGACTTTCACAGACAACATTGTTTACAGATGCCTAGTTTAATATGTCAGTTGAGCATCCTCTAAACTTAAATGGATTTTCACCCCATTGACTCTGCACCTCCTCTGGAGTGTGTCCTTGTTTTTATATTCATGTATTTTTCCTTTCAATCCAATGACAATCTTCTAGAAGGGCATCTCTGATGCATTACTTGTTTGGAATAAATCAAATCAGAAAATAGCCAAAATAACTTTAAGCTATCAACTTGATGCAGTCGGGGGGTTTGTGGCGAGAGCCTCCGGCAAAGTTTGCCTGGGTTCCTGACACTTCAGCAATTCAGCCACTGTGAAAAACACACAAAATAGTGAAGGATTGACCAATAAATGTGTTCATATGGAGAAGGAAGAAATACATTTTTACCAATTTACAGTGTGAGAAGTCAGACTATGGGAGCAATGATAACAGAGATGGAGGAAAACTAAAAAAAATCAACTGTTGAAGCAATTACAATAATATACTCAGATGTGAGAATGACTTATGTGTTCATGGAAATAATAATTCTCTTATTCTGGGCAGCAGTAGCTCAGGAGGTAGAGCGGTAAAGGTCACATAAGTTCCCTTTAAAGAGACAGTGTGTAGTTTCCTGCCAATAGGGGGCAGTAAATACATTTCAGGGTAGTTTTACACCATATCACCGCTAGTTTTAAAAAAAACATTACAGTAAATGTTACCTATCGAGCAGAAAGAATCCAACCTCAGCATGACTCCTCATACTTCGATAGTCATTCAGTTAATTCCATGGAGAGAATGCAATGCTGATGCTAGTTTTCTGGCGGGGTAGGTTCCAGATCTGCTCGGGGTTCTGCGCCTGCCGATGACATCACACTATGGCAATACCACTCGGCCAAAATATATTTATTTTATTTATTTAACATATGTAGAGAGGATAACCCCTTGAGATGATACATCTCGTTTTCAAGGGGGTCCTCTATTACATCGACACAACAGTTTACAAGACAGCAGATTAAAAAAAAAAAATACAATTACAGACAACGTTACATCACACACACACACACACACACACACACACGCACAAACACAATGGCCCACAATACTCAAACCCACCCATCCAACACAAACCCTACCACAAACATGCTATAAAGACCTTAAACATTAGTAATGTTTAAGGTTAACAATTAAGCAATTAGTAACACTGGCAAATATTCCGAAAATGTTCAATCAGAGCTCTTCGGAATATTGTAAATGAAGATATAGAGTGGAGAGGTAAAGGGAGGTTATTCCAATCATTCGGAGCCTTAAAACAAAAAGCATGTTTCCCTACCTCTCTTTTCATTCTAGGAACACTAAAAAAGATCTGAGAATCATGTCTCAGACTGTGAAGCGAGTTATAACGTATTAAATGTGACTTTAAATAATCTGGATAGTCGAAATAAAAACTTTTAAAAATAAACTGTATCCAGTGAAACTGTCTCCTAGCTGAAAGTGCAAACCAGGACAACTGTCCATGCATGTCACAACGATGTGTCCTAAAGGGACAACGCAAAACAAAACGACAAAGACTGTTGTATGCCACATCAAGAGAATGCAAACAAGAAGCAGTGGTGGTGTGATAAACAATGTCGGCATAGTCTAAAGTAGGCAGAAGCAGCTGTGTAACTATTCTTTTTCTAACCAAAAAAGTGAAACAATTAACAGATTGATAAAGTATTATCAATATATATCAATATCAATATATTGCATCTCTTTTTCGATTTTGTTCTTTCACATAGGTTTTGTAAAGAGTTCAGCAGTTTTGTTATTATAGTCATGTTTCTTACCACCTAAATGTTTTCTAACGTGGTAACGTAACTTCCGTAAGTCATACATCCAGCCAATCATCTAGTCATCGGCCGGCACAGGACCTTAGCCGGCTCCAAAGGCCCAATCCCAATACTCGCACTGCGCCCTACACCCTAATGTGAAGTGCACTCAGAGGAGGTGTACAGTAAGGCTTCAAGTGCGTAGTACACAAGTGTGCCGATTGGGACAGGGAGCAATGCGTCTTCGACAGTGGCACATGCTGGGATGCCGGTCGCTGTTTGTGTTACTTTTTAAAAAAAAACCTTTATTAACAACTTTCAAACATACAACATTTACATTCATTGCTGTCCACATTAAATAGTATGAATAAATATCATTAATTGTTTTAAAATTAACTTATTTCATTTGAAACTACATATTTTCAGAAAAGGCACTTGAGCTTTCATCTCAAACTTCCCACGCAGCAATGGATTGTGGGTAATACACTTGCCCGAAGTCCACATTGATGCGGAATTGCGCGAAGTGCGGATTAAGGGTGCAAAAGGGGTGTGGTCACCTTCCGCACTTGAGAATCGGGACACCCTACGCATTGCACCCCTGGCCGGGAACGCACAATTGAAGGGCGCAAGGGTTCAAGTGTGAGTATTGGGATTGGGCCTTAGAAGGAAACATGGCATCCAATATGGCGTCCCCAGAGACTTAGACTTGTGCCCTATGTATTTTAGACCAGATTTTTATGGTTATATGTTACGAAGTCGCCAAAATATTTAAACAACTGGACATCATTCTGGTAAAAACGTTGTCACTTTAAGGTTAGAAATATTAAATTTGCAGCTTAAAACATACAAAAAAATGTCTGTTGCAAATTATTTGAAAGTTAAATTAAACTTTTTAGGAAGCCACAATTTATTTAAGTTCTAAAAACAATCAGTGTTTATTGAACTTTATCTGTTATTGAAAGGTGGACAGACCTCATCAACACAATTGCTAAGCTTGGTACTTTAGCACTTTTCCTGTTTAACCTGATAACCTCATCATATGAGAAGCAAAACTTTATTTTATATGTCAGTTAACTAAATTCATGAAATCATTATATTATGCTTCAAACTCTGCTTTTTTACTTATTCTGACAAATAAAATACTTAAGACAAATGTTTAGTCTGATCAGTGATCATGATTACCTCCATGCATTTTTGAGTTTACAAATAAAAAGGAAAATATGAAAGTTCAACAACAATTCGACAGAGAGTTGAAGAGATCTGGATGTGTTCTTTCCTTTATAAAAAAATAAAAAAGTGGATCCTTCTCTCTGCTTTTGATCATCCTGTTAGCATTCTAGTCGCCTCAACAACAAAGGGCATCAATCGATCAGATAAATGAGAGGTGACGTTGCTATAATGGGCGAGATCTGTTGCTCTGCCTGATAAAAGTAACATTTAGCCCACAAAAACAAAAGGTCTCCTTAAATAGCAGAGCGCAAGCAGGGATGAAAACAATCAAGCATGTGAAAAACAGTTAAACAAAGAAAGTCTCTCTTCTGCATCAGAATGAGCAATGAGAAAAACAAGTGTAAGCTAACCCGCGCTAAATGACCACCAAAGGTCAACGGAATTCCATTTCCTGGTTCTGGTCTCTGGATCGTCTATAAATTCAAAATGTTCATCCAACTAAAGAACCGCCAGTGATATAAATGACTCTCAAAGTGTTTAAAAAAGCAGTTCAGGATCTAATGGAACTGTCCAATATTTAAACAAAAGAAGAGCAAACAACAAAAAAATAACAAAATATTTAATTTGGTTTTATAAAAACTTGAGAAAAAAACTAGTTTATTCAAAAACAGTTCACAGCTGATCCAACTAAGAGACAGTAATGCTTCTCAGGGCCTGAGCTAATTTAAGATGGACTCAAATCAAGGGGAAAATTGTCCTGTGATCTATGAAATCTAATTCTGAACTTGTTTTGGGAAATCGTTGACACCTCCAGGCTAACATGAAGACTGATCGTATTGTTTGTCATCATGTCACGGTTCACAGGCCAGCGTCCATGATGGCATGGGGCTAAATTAGCACACTTGGCATGATTCTATTAGACGTCTCCTAATGTATCACTAATGCTGATGAATATTAGTTTGGAACCAATTTGTCTCAAGTGAATGTTGTAAGCTAGTTTGTTACCTGGCTGCAATTGTTGGTAACTATAGTTGGAGCCCAAATCCTGAGGAATTTTCAAAGTTGGTACTTTTGCAAATATTTTGTATGCATGACTGAGTCAAATGGGATATTTGAAAGAATTGCAGATAAATTAAAACATTTGCAGAACATTTAAGACTAATTATTTGAAGCAAAAAGTCAAAGTATCAATTATGTCACAGTTTATTTGCAATTTCACATCATTTTTTTAGCATTATGGTCACCGACTTCCTGACTCACGATAACAAAATTGAGAAACAATCGAGACAGGTTCCAGATACCTGTGATGACTTAACAGTTTCGGTCACCAGTAAGATACTGGCTTTACTCACTCCATCCATTTATCATCTGAACAACTTCTCAGCAGGGTCACGGGGAGCTGCTGCCTGTCTCTAGCAGTCATCGGGCGAGAGGCGGGGCACACCCTGGACAGGTCGCCAGTCCATCACATCACATGGACATAAAGACAACCATTTACAAACTCACTCACAGCTGAGGCCAGTTTACTTAACATGCATGCTTTTAGTCACGCGTGCATGGGGCGAACACGCTAACTCCACACAGAAAGGATTCTGCTGGGATTTGAACCTGAAACCTCTTGCTGCGAGGCAACTGCACCACCATGCAGCTGGCTTCATTCAGTCTAATAGGAACATCTGAACCATATTCTGCACAACTGTCTTGATAAAAGTTAACATGCTAGAAACTGGGCTATGAACTGTTGCATTGACTTGTCAAGAACCTTAATCTGCATTTAGGACTAAGCTGATCTTTTGGTTTCTTCATCAACATCAGACTGATTTTAAAAAAGAAAAAAGGAGAAGAAGCTGCTAAATTAAACCATGTGCATCACTGTGGTTGCCAAGCAACAGGCTGAGATATGAAACGAAACTATAAGAGCAGCTTTCCATCGTGTGAGAAATATGTCAAAATAATCATCAAAAGTCAGCTGTTTGCTAAAGCGCCTCTTGAGATAAGTTCACAACCAGACCAGAGACACTGATGGAGGGTTATGAAACAGTTGCAGAGGACATGACGTAGGAAATCGCTTTATTGCTTCATTGAGCTTCAGGCTTATCGGAGTGTTTATTAACAGAATATTGACACAAACTTCATGTGTTATTGATCGAAAAACAGCAAGAAAATGGTTCAGTCAAGCTGTTCCCGTATTAAAAAGTTAATTAGTCTTTTGTTTCTTTCTGAAAGGCTCATCTGGTATAGTTCCTGTGTGGTGTGTTTATGTCTGTTTGCTAAAGTTATGTTTTATTCAAAGACTGAAAGAAACACAAAATTAAAAACTATTTTCAGACACCGCGTGATTCTGTAGGGATGATGGAGATTGAAGAGGTTGCCAGGCTACTGGCCTCCAATTTCATCACTTTCAATATTTCCTAAAGCAGATTATCAATGCTGATTGATTAGCTGAACTAAAGAAGTGTCTGACCTCTTAAGTAATGACAGAATTAGCAGAGAAGTCTTATATAAATGTGACTAATGGTCAATGGGATGACACTTTTGGAGGGGCCACTGAAATCGGTCCATCACTAATGATTCCACACAGATTTTAGACATTTTATTGTCTTGGAATAAAAATATTTCTGCAGTAAAATGGAAAACTCAATTTCATCCATGGTTGCATGAAAAGATGTCAAAGATAGGGTTTTCTAGAAAACGGGTCAACTTTAATTGAACGAGAAGAAGAAAAGTTTAGAATGAGTTCATCTTGAGGCAAAGCATGAAGAGTGCAAATGATTTAATTGGTGATAACTGTCCTGGTGAGGGCTGCCTGTGACTTGATTAATCATTTTGATTCACCTCGTTTGTTAAGCCTATTGAACATCCCAGTTCTCCCTTTCCCAGTCTCTTCTAAAAATAGCACCCAGGCTGAGCTCATTTCTTTCTGACTGGGCCGACGTGAGAGCGAAATGTAATGAGAGGAAGCAACAGCATGATGTAAAACTTGTTCTCACACTGGAGATAAGGTGCCAGAAGAAAATTATTTATCTTCCATTTTCAGCTTAATAATAAGCTTGACTTTAACTTCTCTGGGCTTGAAGTTGTACACATTTAATTTAAACTTCAGACTGACACATTCCCCGCTCTGCTGAAGGTCATTCAGTTTCAGTTCACATCTTCTGACGTGTCACTGAGTGGCTCAGAAGTCGGAAAGGTTAAATATAAATTCGTTGCCAGCCAGCAAAGGAAAAGCTAAATAATTCAATAGTTGCATCAAAATCTTTCAATATGATCAATTAAGCTGCAGAGTAATAAGGACCTTTAAGAATATTGTATGATCAGAATTACCTTTCATGCTTTTTTGGTTCTTCAATCTTTTGCATATAAGCCTCAAAGCTGTGCAAAATAATCAACTTCTCAATCTGTTTGAAACACTGTTGTAAACGTTAAAGTGGTCTCGTCACCAGTTCTTTGGGCTTTTGGGAGTCTGAAGCTGTACAAAATACACCGAACACCACAGATGTTTTTCAGCCTCAACGGTAGAACCTCACAACAGAGGTAGAGGTGGGTTGTTTATAGAAGGGGGGATGCTCTTACTGAATCATCACTTTGGTTGGAGCACATTTCTTTTTAGAGTACAGCTCAACCCTACCAAATATGGAAGCTCAAAGAGCAAAGGTGAAGAAAGTGTAGCTGGGTTTTTTCCTAGGACATCCACTAATTGGCAGTTTTGAAGTCTTAACCTGCTTATCAGGGTAACATAGGCCTGGAATATGGACTTGTAGGAAGACAACTTGAAATAAATTACATTTAATAATAAAAAGTGGTCCAAGACCACAAACCAACACCAGTAAACAACAGGCACTACTAATAAGCAATGTGAAGATTGGAAATCTGATCTGAGAGACAGGGGCGTAGCACCAAATTCTGGGCCCTAGGTACAAGCCATCTAGGTGGGCCCCCACGCTCACTTGTCTATCTCTTGTGCACATTTTTTGTCATGCGCTATAAGACAAGTTAATAAACGTGATCTTAGTTTAACCTCTATATTGAGCAAATACAAATGCCAGCATAATAAAAGTGAAATCTCAGTGCTATCTGGTGAGGGCCCTGCTGCTGCATCTAAAGGGTTCATGATGTTAAGCTATGCTAATACTGATATATATTGTTGCAATAATGAAAGGTTAAATACATATGAAATTAAATAAACCAGGTTCTGTCTGTGAATGTAATGTACTCTAAATTGTATAATCCCTGCATTATCAAAATCATAAGATTGTCTGTTTTCAATATCAAATATAAACAAATGAAATATGATTCAACTGGAGAGGCAAAAGTGGCACAATTCAATAAATAGATAAAGCCCAAAATAGTGTGCTTAAATAATTATTTAAATATAAAATTAATGGATTGTGTGTCAATAAAAATATTTAATTTTAAAAATCATGTATAATTATTTCATGATTTAGTTTATTGTTTCATGGTCTTCATCAATATTTTTTTTTCTGTCAACCTCACCCATCAAAGTCAGTGGGTGGAGCTAATTCTGATAACAAACATGGCAGCTCCCTTTATGAAAGATTTCAAGTTGGTGAGATATTTTAAACCTAACAGATAAAACAAAAGTTGCTGACCCAGAATCTGTGGTAAAACAGTAGTGCTTCATCAATACAGGGATGTAGAAATGTGTAACACCGTCAAAACTGTCCCCACTTCTCTAAATCATACTACAGTTACAGCCGTCAGGGTGTTCTCCCTAATAAAGCATAAAAATATCAACGTACAATAATAAAAATCATTAGAAACTTTAATAGTGATATTGAGCCATCCAGATGCCTTTACCTACAGTGTACTAAAAAACAAGATCTTCATTTTAGTAATTTTCTTAAAACACTACCTTCAACTACAGAAAAAAAAGTTTTTTTAAATGTCCACTAGGCAGCACATCTGTACATAACACCCCATATTGACCAAGCACATGCAGGAGTCTTCTACAGATATTCTATAGTCAGTCTCTCTATCAGTGAGGAAATTCCTCTTGTACTGTTTTTCCACTGATTCTGAGTCAGCAACTGTTTTACTTGTAAGGCTTAAAGTATCTCTGACCAGGTCAATAAAAATCCTCTAACATATAAACTGCCATGTTTGTTATCAACCTGAGCCTATTGCTCACTGATTTTGATGGGCAAGGTTGACAGATAAAACAAAATCATGATGAACAAACCATGAAATAAATTATAAAATATCTATAAATTAATTTTAATGAATTAAATATTTTATGGTTCATGTAATTAAATATTTAAAATATTTAATGATACATTTCTAAAATTAATTAATGCTTTAGCTATTTATTGAATTGTGTCACTTTTGGATCTCCATACCTTATTGGGTGCCATTTGTAAAGTCAAAGAGTCACAATTTAACAGCAGTATATTAGGTTATTAAGTCTATCAAGAGAGAATTATTTTTTTTCAAATTCATATTTTTACCATGTTATTCATACATTTATAAATGTTAACGTTCCCAACTAAATATTTAGTTAGCAAGCTAAATATTTAATTTAAATATTTAGTTTACAAACTACATATTTAGTTTACAAACTAAATATTTAGATCCTAGCTAAATATTTGTTTTAGAGCTAAACATTTAGTTTGCAAAATGAACATTTAAATTGTAAAATCAATATTTATGTTTAGCTCCAAATTAAATATTTAGTTAGTAAATTAAATATGTATTTTAAAAACTAAATGTTTAGGTCTGAGCTAAATATTTAGTTTGTAAAATAAATATTTAACTCTAAATTAAATATTTGGCTTGCTAACTAAATATTTAGTTGGGAACGTTATCATTTATAAATGTATGAATAACATGGTAAAAATATGACTTTGAAAAAATAAATTCCATTTTTATTTCTTATGATAAGTTAAATAACCCAAAATACTGCAGTTAAATTATGACTCTTTGATTTTACAAATGGCACCCCATACATACCTTGCAACAAGAGCTCATGTAATAATTAGGCTATGCCTTTTTCCAGCTTTCATTATGGGCCATAATCTGGGATTAACAAGACAGTTTTTGAGGTCTGTTGCATTCAGGTGTTCGTATAGCATGATCACACTGGCAGCTTCACATTCCTGAGATTACCAGGAATCCATCGATACCAAGTTTGTCCTGATCCATGAGTGGGAAGGAGCTGAAATATCCACACAGAGAGAACCTGCTTTAACTGCGAGGTCCGCGAATTTATTGGCGGCAGCCGCGATATTAATTCTAATAAATTATTAGCTAGTTCACCTGTTGGAAAGAAAGCAGTCAACAGCTTTTCTTGCCTTCTTTCCTTTTCTTCTCTCAGTTTTTTTTTTCTGATGGCCTGATTGGTGCTTTTTGGGCAACATGATAATTCCTCGAGTCAAGCCTACTGTGGTCTGGCCGGCCTGTCTGGGCTTGCAGCTTGCAGCCTGTCGCCGCTGCTGAGTGGAATAAACCATTTTACGTCTCCTGGGGG